>JACEFZ010024177.1:0-34478 GCA_014155875.1 Cepaea nemoralis | reverse complement strand
TTTTGCCCGTTTCCATTGACAATGAACTGTATTTCTCGTGAAGGACTTTTGTGTTAGCATTCTGGCGACAGCATTATGTAGTGTACCTGTGCGGGCTTTTGGCTTGCCGATACTCCTGTCTATTCCATTGTTCACATAGGGCAGTGAGGAGCATTTTGTGTGATATTCACTGGCACAGGAACGGAGCATAATGGGGACGACCCGTTGCCGTGAAGTTGGAACCGCGACTAACTAACTAACTAACTGTTTGAGCACAAATAAGTGAATATTAACAAGTTACCAATTTCTTTGAGAACATGTAAATTGACATAATAAATTATGCCAGTGCCATACGGTAGTTGATATTGACTCAGTTAAATAACACAAAGAAAACATCATTTACTTACCTGTCAAACTATATGTGTATCATTAAACAAATGCAGACGCGTGGACATCTGTCACTAGTGTTACATGTTTACAATGCTTTTGGTTTCGCAGATTCAAAGACGGTTCAGGTGATCCATCCGCTTTCATGGTCTTTTTAAAGAGGCACAACATCCAGCCTGGCATCATCCTGCGCTATGTGGGGAATAGACTCAACATGATGTTCCACATGGCAGCCATCTTACACACTCACTGCAGTGCCCTCGTAGAATTTATGATAGCCAGGAAGACCAGAGACCTGTGCAAGCAAATTCTGACTGGCTTGACTGACCCCATCATCCAGGTACAGTTGCAAGTCCTTGCACTGTTCTCAAAGTATTTAACAGGACCATGGATGCGGTTCTTTCAACTAGGGCCAGGATATCAGCTTGGAGTAAGTATGACTAAGCTTTGGGATGAGTTTAATGAAAATACATGTTTAAAATAATAGTGTTTCTAGTCATCAGGCATTTCTATTTTTTATCTTGTAGTCACACTAGATGTTTAAAATATGAAATATGCTTAATAAATTTCTTGGAATTATCAGGCGCTAAAGGTGGCACCTGACATGTCTTGGCCAGACTTTGTCCCATTTATTTGTAACATTCTTTTCATCCAGGCTGTAGAATGTCATCCTTGTATCCAGTGATTGAAAGCCTTACTTGAGAAACCAGAGAACTTCATCAACATCACAACTGATGTATTTGGGAAGGAGATGAAGGATGTGCAGCCAGAATTACAGCGCTTGGAGATGGCCACTAAGGATGAGTTCGTGTAGACCATGAGAACGTTAACAGAAACTTTTATTAACACTCTTAACAGGCAGTTAGGTGATAATGTAGATGAGTCTGGTGTATCATCTCAGATGACTGAAGCGACAGCTTCAGCTCCCATGCATAATACGCATGCCGAGTGTGTTCTAGGCATGATGGATTCCTTAATGTGGAGAGCTCCAATTGCTAGGCTTGGCTTCGTTGCGGCCAAGGTGAGGGCTCACAAAAATAAAACTTTGCAGTGACTAAGGTCTTTCTCAGAAGATGAGCAAGAGAAACTTGTTAAGTTTGCTATGCAGCAAGAACCAATGGTTAGCCGGAGAATGTTAGAGAGAAAGAAAGTTATGGAAACTGCAGAACATAAGAAATATGAACATGATAAGAGAGTCAATTACGAAAAGGAGCTGAAGACTGAAGCTGACAGTCAGGGATTAAATCCATCATTAATAGATTTACATATGTTTAGCCAGTTAAATGTTGAGACCATACAGAGACTGAAGGACTTTATTGTTGATAACAATGCTTTAACTACTTTGTTGTTGCGTCATATGTGGCAGCTTGAAGGAGAGAACTATGTCTATCTCGAGATGATCAGGGATGTAAGTACCCATGAGTTGAGAGGTAAGGATAAGGTAACAAAAGAAATCGACCTGTGGTACTGGAAAGAGGCTGAAATACACTCCAATAACTCCTTCAGTATGGACATGATTGAGTTCTTAGTAGATTTCGCCGTACTTGATTTATCAAATTTGTAGCCTTATTGCTGATCATCTTGATTACTTATGTTTGGCATGATCTGTTAGTAGCATTTGGTTAACATTTAAATTTTTTTTATTGAAGTATTGCTAAGTTCTCACTGGTCTCCGGGGTAAGTAGAACTTGTGTATAAACATTGTGGCACACACAGGGCAAAGAAATTTTCATGCCCACATTTCTATGGCGAGTTGAGTTTATATATGTTTATGGTTTTCAGATGTGTTCTAAACATTTACAATAACCGGAATTTCTATTTCATTCCTCAGAGATTTAAATAATTATTAATGTACTACTTATACATGTTCGTGTGCAGCATCTTATTCATATTCAAGATTTGTTCTTTCTGTTTTTGTCTTTTCAGGTTTTCATTGTTTGTCTTCTCAGGTTTTTGACAATAACCGGAATTTCTATTTCATTCTTCAGAGATGTAAATAATTATTAATGTACTACTTATACATGTTAATATACACCATTTTATTATTTTTTGGTTTTCTTTTAAGGTTGTTTTTTTTCCTTCTTGTCAGGATTTTGTCAAAATTGTCTAGATGACAATATTTTAAATACATATACTATTTCTCAAACTTCTTTTTATTCATCTTATGTTTACTTGTTAGTAAAGGTAATGGAGGTGCTGTGAAGGCAGAACGCATTTGCTTAATGACACACATATAGTTTGACAGGTAAGTAAATTATGTTTTCTTTGTGTTCACCTCAAGTGAAAAAAATCGGCAGCCATTGTTTATGCCCGTTATTTATTGAAAAGTTCATTGCTAAAGTCACCAGTAGATTAATAATAGTAATAATTGAATTATTTATCCACTTCTATATCTCTGTGTAAAATGTCATTATTTGAAATGATTGTTAGGATTTATAGTAGCTGTTTGAAGTGGGTCACATCAGCCCGTCTCCAAGTGAAAACAAAATTGGCAGCCATCTTGCCTTATTATTTGCCTTCATTCCTTCATGTAATCAGATAGATTGCTTGTTTGTCATTATTTACAGGGTTTCTTTAACAGGCGGCACCTCGGACAGGCTATTCTGGCCCGCGACAACATACTAGTGTCTGAGATTGATATGTCCGCCTGGAACAGCGATGCCCTGCAAGTGCAGGCATTAAGAATAATGACACCAGTGCAATTTGTAATCGTTAACGTCTATGCGCGAAATGTGAAGGTTGACGTGCGACAATGGCAGAGTCTGTTCGATATGGATGAAAGGTATATCATCTACTGCGGGGACTTCAATGCCAGAGGCAGTCAATGGGGGAATTGCATCACCAATAGACAGGGAGAAGATTTGGAGGACGCCCTGGCATCTGCTGCCCTAATCTGTCTGAATGATGGGAAGGTCACTAGAATGGCCACTCGACCAGGTGACTCTGACAGCATCATTGACTTGGCTCTGGTGTCGCCCACCATCGCACCAAGGTGCCGGTGGGGCACACTGGGGTACCACGATAGTGACCACTACCCTTGTGTCATCCTGATCAAGAAAGACGGGGCCATGAGTCAAAGAAACAAGACCAATGCCTTCCCGTACGACACCACTGGTCAAGACGCCATAAGCAAGATCAGAAGAAGGAAACTAACTTCCTCCCGTAGGAGACAAGAAAGATGGCTGCAGCCACCATGGTGGAGTGGAGAGGTCGAGAAGGTGTGGCTGGGAAAGAGGCAGGCTGTCAAAGACTGGCAAAAGGCCAGAAAGGCTAACATGCCACAGGTTGAGTTGGCAAACCTGAAGACTGAGGTCGTTAGGACGACGACTTTATTCAAATCCTGGGCCAAACAGGCCAAGGCCGACAAATGGGACGAGTTCTGCAGGAAGGTGTGCTCCGAGCAATCTCTTACGACATTCTGGAGCCTCCACAAGAGCATGAACAGTGCTGCACAACGTAGGGGTATTCCAGACTTTCAAGGCACAGACCTCGCATGGAAAAAGTCGGATGCGGATAAAGGTAAGGCCCTTCTTGCACGCTACATAGAACAGACTGACCAGAAAGACGAGCCCACCAGACAGAGGACCACAACAACACTCTCTCAGTTGTGCGAGGGGGTCGGGACAGACGAAGAATGGACAATCACAGTTGAGATATTGCGTGCGATGCTCAAGAAATCACCTAACACCGCCCCAGGCCCAGACGGCATCCGATATGGTGACCTAATGGTGATATCAGATGATGACATGGAAGAACTGGCCAGAGAATTCAACACCAGTATCCAGAGGGGTCAGGTCAAAGAAGAATGGCTACACAGCTACTTGCTGCCGCTGCCAAAACCGAACAAAGACCACTCCAAGATAAGCGGCTACAGAATCATTACGATGCAGAATACTGTTGGCAAGCTACTGGAGAAAATTGTAGCACACAGACTTGCTTGGGACTTGGAACAGCTCGGCTGCTTCCCGCCCACACTTGGAGGATACAGACGCAACAAAGAGTCATGGCTGAATGCGGCGGTCTTTGCTCAAGATGTTTACGAAGGATTTCAGGTCAGAGAAGAGACATGTGCGGCCGCCATAGACTTAGAGGACGCATATAACAGAGTATCTTTCAAGCACTTGATGCAAACCCTCCTCAGACTGAAAGTGCACCCTCACCTTGTACGATGGATAGCTGCAGTTCTACTCCAAAGGAAGGTGGCGCTAAGATGCGGGAGTTGGTCTTCTGAGCCGATAACGATATGTCCAGGATTGCCGCAGGGTTCACCACTGTCATCAGTACTATTCAACGTGTATACGGTGCCGATCACTGAACAACAGTTGGATGGGAGGGGTAGGACTCTATCATTCGTTGACGACATCCTCGTGTATCGACAGGGTCGAGATAGACAGGCGGTTGCCAATGATATGCAGGGCGAACTAGATCGAATTTCCTCATGGTGTTCTGATGCCGATGCCCTTGTCAACCCTGCAAAGGCAACGGTTACATGGTTCTCACTAAACAACCATATTGTGAAAACAGACCTGCCGGCAGTAAGAATGGATGGGAGCATTCTGAGTAGAACCCAGTCAATGACATATCTTGGCGTGAGGCTTGATCGTAGCCTGTCCTTCAGAGATCATGTCGATTATGTCATAACGAAGGCTCGAAAAGGTTTGGCAGCAATGAGAGTCATGGCGACTGCCAATATCGAGCAAAGACTGCTATTACTTCTGTTCCAAGGACTTGTGCTTTCACGCATCGAGTATGCCCTGGCCATCCTCACTGTCAGCCCTACACAGATTGGAAGACTTGAAAAGGTACAAAACGAAGCCATGCGCATCATTTTGGGCTGCACGAGAGACACCAGCTGTGTAGCAATGAGATACCTCCTTGACTTCCCGACAATGGAACACAGGATCAAGATCTGGAGAGCTCGTGCATACTTAAAAATAAGTGCAGATGAGCAGCACCCTCTGCATGACGCTGTATTCAGAGAAAAGGGTGACAGGCTAAAGAGGGGCAAATCATGGATGGGTCGGGCGGAAGATGTCGTCGGACAGGTCTGCAGTCTTACCAGTATCAACCCCGGCAAGGAATGGGTGCCGGTGCCTCCAGCTTTTAAGTGTACCTTCTCCTGCATTATCACACTCGACAGACGGTGCAGAGAGCAGAACCCTGCCGCTGTCAATGCAGAGGTTAACGCGCTCATCTATGATCACTCAGATAGCCCCGAAGTGCTCATCTATACAGATGGATCTGTTGTAAAGCAGCAGAGAAAGTGCGTGGGCATTTACAGCCCGTTCAGCGGGCCGAACCGTTCAAGAATCCAGTGGTGCCCACTCTATGACCACGAGCAGCATGACGATGGAGGTGATGGCAGTTACACAGGCTTTCATATGGCTGGAATCACAGCATTATACCAACGTGTGTGTACTAAGTGATTCAATGAGCATGATTCAGAAGGTCGAAGCTGGATCTGTACGTAGACAGTGGACTGAGTCGCTGCGGAAGTCTGTTGTCCGCAAAGTCACCTTCATCTTCGTCCCGGGACATGCGGGAGTCGAGGGAAATGAACGAGCTGATAAATTGGCTGGCTCTGCACCCCCTGTAGATGGCCAGCCCATGGATCGTGCCGATGTTATTAATGCCCTTAAAGATATGGCGAGAACAGAGGATTTTGACGCCAGTGATTCCACATCGCTTTCCAGGATGAAAGACCTGGGAGTAAGAATCGGCACAGCCAGATGCGAGAGGTACATCGGGAAAACAAAGCGCCTCGTCAACCAACACAGAACTGGCACTATTAGCCACCGGACGCTGATGCATATGCTGGGGGGAGGATCTGAGCACCTATGGACATGTCCGGAGTGCAACGAAGATACCCCAACTGATAACTAACTAACTATTTACACCAGTTATTTATTTAACAGTTTGTTGCTAAAGCCACATTGTGGTTAATATTAATAAAAATTTAATTAATTCTCTGTCCATTTCTATATCTGTGTAAAATAGATTATAAATAGCCTGATTAATTAATAAATATGACCCTATTAATTTAATTATATCTCTCCCCTGCCCCTCCCCTTTTTTCTGTTTAATTTTATTTCTCCCTCTCTCCCTCGGTCTAGCCGGGATATCTCGGCTTAGAATCAACGTCCTGACTTGAAGTTGAATGAGGTACCGTTGTAAAGCATTTTTCAGGTCCTATTCAACTGTCCAGCTTTAATCAATGCCAAACCAATTTTTAAAATGTCATCAAAGTACCTACATCACCACACTTACCTTGAATTTGTCTTCTTGGAAGCCTTCCATAAGTTTGCGTTTTTCCTCTTTTTGCCATCCCATCTTCTCCTGTTCAGCTTTCGCTCGTTCTAATAGTTTTTCAAATATAACAATATATTTGTCTAACTTGTCTGCTTCTTCTTCTTTCTTCCCTATGATATACTGTTCTTCTGTATTCTCCTGCTCCTTTTTACTTTTACTGTCCACGTCTTTCTCCAAATCCAATTGTTTCCTCCCTCTCACCTCTGTCAAGAAAGTTTCTTTTTCTAACATCTTCACCTTCTCTCTCCAGAAAGCTTTTTCTTTCTCTAACTTCACTTTCTCTCTCATGCTTTCTTTTTGTTCCTCTAACTTCGCCACTTCTGCCGGTTTCATTCTGCTGTCCAAACTTGCCTTGTGTCTGCAATTCTGATTCGGATATTGTTGTCACTAACCTCCCTTGGTTTCACTGTGTGAAGCTGGTCACGTGATGTTTCCGTGCCGCACAGCGAGCGACATCATCGGTACATTGGTGTGCCTATATTTATTATATCTATAAAACAGGGTGTATGTATGTATGTATGTCCTTTATTTGTTCGCCAACGGCCCATCCGATTGAGATGAAATTTTCTACACGTCTTCCTTTCATTCCAGCGCTGCCAACTGTCATATTTTTTTTTCCTCCTCCCTCCTCCCCCTCCCTAAATACGTACGTAAATATATGGTGATGATGATGATGATGAAAGAATCCCCGAACCACAACGTTACGACAAGCGAAGAAAATGACGTGACTACACAGAATCGTCACACGGCAGTCATCATCATCATCAAGTGTCATGCCGGCTGGCGTAGGCGTTCATTGCTTTCCATCTAGTAATGTGTCCTCAATAGCATTGTGGTTAGTATCTTCACCTGTCACGTAGGCGCGCGTGGTTCGATTCCCCGCTGGAGAGGCTGTTTTTTTTCTTCATTTTTCAGCAATTAGTTAGTTAGTTAGTTAGTCTCAGTTCCAACTTCACAGCAACGGGTCATCCCCATTATGCTCCGTTCCTGTGCCAGTGAATATCACACAAAATACTCCCCACTGCCCAATGTGAAAAGTGGAAAAGACAGGAGTCTTGACAAACAACAGACCGAACAGATACACTGTGCATAATGCCGCCGCCAGAATGTCAACTTAAGAACGGTCATCACTGCACTCAGGACTATACGAGCACTATACAGTATGATACGTGCTCTGTCCCCTCGTCCAACAGCCAGCGAAGAGTCATACTACTAATCGTTCCCACCGCTATCTCATTAAAAGTTCTCCTGGTCTTCCCTCTCAGTTTTGAGATTCTTCCAGAACCCCTGCCGATCCCCCGCAGTATAAATCGGGTTTTCAATATGTTCCTCCGCATTCTCCACCTAGTCCCAAAAGCGCACGACTACCTCCCCCTTGTCCATAGGCAAACTACCACCAAGAGGTGCATTCCCTGCCAGCCTATCAGCCTCTTCATTCCCCCCTACCCCAGCATGGCCAGGGCAAAATATCCATACAATTCTCACAATCTGTGACCTCTGAAACGACGAGAGCCATTCCACATGAAACGTTCCTTTCTCCACCTTACTAAGCATACTCTTTGAATCCGTAATGAATACAACGTGTGTTGCAGTAGTTTCCCCTAGCCTTTTCAGCAATTAATTAGGTGAAAGCGACTTTTCAATAAAACATACAAAACATTTGGAGCTAAAATATAGAACTCAGAAACTCGAAGCTTGTGAAGAAAGTGTACTCCGTGGAAGCTGCCGGGGGTAAGGGGCAAAAACGGAGTGATGGAGTGTCGGAATCGATGGATCCAATATATGTCTTTGTTTAATGTGAATTTTATTTGACAAATGAAATATCACCCCAAATTAACAACCTTCTTACTGGCTCAAACTAAAATTGACTAGTGAACGGACGCTGTGACATGTTTGGTAATTCCCGCAATTCTACTACGAATAAAATTTAGCTTTATTCGCAGTTCTCCTGCGAATAAAGTCTCCCCTGCTTTAATTCTTCACTTCCATGTATTGAGCATTTAATTTGCCACTGGTCGCTCCCCATACAAACCAGGGACAGACAGTCTGCGGACGACATCTGCCACATAGCAGGTGCTAGATTTCGCCATCGAAAGGAGGTAAAGAACTCTCAAAGGAAACACTGCAAGAAAACTAAGGGATACGAATAACGTCACACCAACGCAAGCATAACAACGAAAACATACGTTGTTCGGAGATCAAACCGAGCGGTCGTGTGTTAGAATTTGGGAACAACTTGGTGTGGCTATTGCATAGTTTGAAGGCTAGTTGATGATGAGCTGAAGTGAGAGAACCATGTGTTGATGATGAGCTGAAGTGAGAGATCCATGTGTTGATGATGAGCTGAAATGAGAGAACCATGTGTTGATGATGAGCTGAAGTGAGAGATCCATGTGTTGATGATGAGCTGAAGTGAGAGAACCATGTGTTGATGATGAGCTGAAGTGAGAGAACCATGTGTTGATGATGAGCTGAAGTGAGACAGCCATGTGTTGATGATGAGCTGAAGTGAGAGAACCATGTGTTGATGATGAGCTGAAGTGAGAAAGTCATGTGTTGATGATGAGCTGAAGTGAGACAGCCATGTGTTGATGATGAGCTGAAGTGAGAGAACCATGTGTTGATAATGAGCTTAAGTGAGAGAACCATTTATTGATGATGAGCTGAAGTGAGACAGTCATGTGTTGATGATGAGCTTAAGTGAGAGAACCATGCGTTGATAATGAGCTTAAGTGAGATAACCATGTGTTGATGATGAGCTGAAGTAAGACAGTCATGTGTTGATGATGAGCTGAAGTGAGACAGTCACGTGTTGATGATGAGCTGAAGTGAGAGATCCATGTGTTGATGATGAGCTGAAGTGAGAGATCCATGTGTTGATGATGAGCTGAAGTGAGAGAACCATGTGTTGATGATGAGCTGAAGTGAGAGATCCATGTGTTGATGATGAGCTGAAGTGAGAGAACCATGTGTTGATGATGAGCTGAAGTGAGAGATCCATGTGTTGATGATGAGCTGAAGTGAAAGAACCATGTGTTGATTATGAGCTGAAGTGAGAGAACCATGTGTTGATGATGAGCTGAAGTGAGACAGCCATGTGTTGATGATGAGCTGAAGTGAGAGAACCATGTGTTGATGATGAGCTGAAGTGAGAAAGTCATGTGTTGATGATGAGCTTAAGAGAGAGAACCATGTGTTGATGATGAGCTGAAGTGAGACAGTCATGTGTTGATGATGAGCTGAAGTGAGAGATCCATGTGATGATGATGAGCTGAAGTGAGAGATCCATGTGTTGATGATGAGCTGAAGTGAAGAGAACTATGTGTTGATGATGAGCTGAAGTGAGAGATCCATGTGTTGATGATGAGCTGAAAGTGAGAGATCCATGTGTTTGATGATGAGCTGAAGTGAGAGAACCATGTGTTGATGATGAGGCTGAAGTGAGAGATCCATGTGTTGATGATGAGCTGAAATGAGAGAACCATGTGTTGATGATGAGCTGAAGTGAGAGATCCATGTGTTGATGATGAGCTGAAGTGAGAGAACCATGTGTTGATGATGAGCTGAAGTGAGAGAACCATGTGTTGATGATGAGCTGAAGTGAGACAGCCATGTGTTGATGATGAGCTGAAGTGAGAGAACCATGTGTTGATGATGAGCTGAAGTGAGACAGCCATGTGTTGATGATGAGCTGAAGTGAGACAGCCATGTGTTGATGATGAGCTGAAGTGAGAAAGTCATGTGTTGATGATGAGCTTAAGTGAGACAGCCATGTGTTGATGATGAGCTGAAGTGAGAGAACCATGTGTTGATAATGAGCTTAAGTGAGAGAACCATGCGTTGATAATGAGCTTAAGTGAGATAACCATGTGTTGATGATGAGCTGAAGTAAGACAGTCATGTGTTGATGATGAGCTGAAGTGAGACAGTCATGTGTTGATGATGAGCTGAAGTGAGATAACCATGTGTTGATGATGAGCTGAAGTGAGAGATCCATGTGTTGATGATGAGCTGAAGTGAGAGAACCATGTGTTGATGATGAGCTTAAGTGAGAGAACCATGCGTTGATAATGAGCTTAAGTGAGATAACCATGTGTTGATGATGAGCTGATGTAAGACAGTCATGTGTTGATGATGAGCTGAAGTGAGACAGTCATGTGTTGATGATGAGCTGAAGTTAGATAACCATGTGTTGATGATGAGCTGAAGTGAGAGATCCATGTGTTGATGATGAGCTGAAGTGAGAGAACCATGTGTTGATGATGAGCTGAAGTGAGAGATCCATGTGTTGATGATGAGCTGAAGTGAGAGAACCATGTGTTGATGATGTTTAGTTTAGTTAAGTCTATCTATCTGCAAGAGCAGCAAATTAAAAGAGGGGTGGCCAAACAAGAACACTACGCAGGAAGCCAAAGAAGATTGATAAACCAACACAGAACCAGGGTGACAGATTGGCTTTTTTAAAGCCAAATTTGACAAATTTGGCTTTTTAAAAACAGGTTTGGCGTCAGAAAATCAGTTTGGCTTTTTGGCTTTCTTTTGGCTTTTTAACAATTTGTAATGGTATATGCCTCTTTTTTGAATTTTTACAGTTAATTGTTGTCTTGTGTTACTATTTTTAAGCAAAAACAAATGCAAAATGATAAGCTTATCTGGCCATGTTCTATGCGCACTGAAGCACTGCGCAGCTTACTGTTTAGTAGTTAAGTTTTCAAATTAATTATACCTTCATAGCAATCGCGAGTCGCAACTCGCAAGTATTTCTTATTAATGTTATTGACTGAACCTATTATCATGCCAAAGTGGAAACCATCTTATGATACTAATCGGAAATATAATGATCAATGGGAAAAGACATTTGTGTGGCTCAAGAAATCCACTGACGGTTCTAAACAGGCATATTGCAAACTGTGCCATTGTAATTACTAATATTGTTCCAAGATTTTCAAATCTCGCAAATCATGCAACAACAGAAAAACACAAGCGGAGCGCGCCATCTTCTTCACAAAAAGCACTTTCAGTGGTGACAATAAGCAAGAAATTTGATGACAAAGTTAAATTAGCTGAAAATTAGGATGAAATTGAAAAATGTAATCAATCATTAAAAAATTGCATTGGTTTTGCATCCGATGGTGCTTCCAGTATGGTTGGATGCAACAATTCAGTTTGGTCCAGAATGACAGATGTATCTCCTTCATGTGTTCAGTATAAGTGTGTTTGCCATTCATTAGCATTGTGCATCAAATATACAGTGTCAAAACTACCTTAAAACATTGGACTTTTGCTGACAGAAATACCAAATTGGTTTAGACATAGCAATCTAAGACGAGAAGCATTTAAAGATTTATTCAAAATTATGAACTCATCGAAAGAATTTCAGCAAGCTAGAACTGCATCACTTCCTTTGAGATAATTTCTTATATTCGCTGGCTTGTCCGGGAAAAAGTAATGTTCAACATTCTAATAAATTGGGAAGAACTCAAGGCTTATTTTATTTCTGCTGAATTAGCAAATTATTACACTAAATTTAAGTCACGACTTATAAAGGAAATGCTTCTAGATCAAAGAAACTACCTTTATTTTCATTTCGCAACCCCTATTATGCAGGAATTCGAAAGGTTAAATAGCCTTTTTTCAGAAAAGTAAGGCAGATCCTCACGAATTACATGAAGAACTATTTTTGCATTATAAGCGTCGTAATAGTAGGACTTATGATACCAATAATAAGAAAAAAGATGTTTCTAATGTTGATTTTGGCATCAAATTCCTGTCAGAGTGTGATAACTACATTCAGAAAAGTTCTGATACAAAAATTAATTGCCAACAAGAGGTCTTAGATCTCAAAGAAAGATGCTTATCAGTGCGAGAAGAAGCACTTTATCAAGTTAGAAAGCGGCTTCCTTCAGCAAGAAATATATTTAAAGATCTAACCAATTTTAATCCTGGAATAACCTTAAACCAGGCTTCTAGACCACTATTTTCGAAATTGCCCTTTTTGAATTTGGCTGAAGAAAACCACACTATTATTGAAGAACAATACAGAAAATTTTATAGATTGGAAGGAAGAAGAACAATTTAAAGAAAATGGACTGCCTAAAAATGCAGAGCAGTTCTGGCAAGGAGTCATGAAACATCCCCAATTTAAAGAGCTTGCTTTTTTGTTCTTACTTGCTTAATAACACTTATTAGCAATACCGCAGTGGAGAGGATGTTCTCTCTTTTAACATGCATAAAAACCAAAGCAAGGAATAGACTTCAGCTGTCTCTCTTAGAAGCAATTATTAGAATTAGAGCAGAACCATTATCTTCAAACAAGTGCTGTAATGAATTTGTACCTTCATCCAAAATGTTGAATGATTTCAAAGCTGGAATAGTATATTCTAATGAATCCTGTACTGAATTTCAACAATGAAGAGGAATACGTATTTGAAGAAGAGGTCTTCATGTGATATAAGTATATTTTTAATATATCTTTTTACTAGGCAATGTTTGGCTTTATTTTGGCTTTTTTATTTCGTGACTTGGCTTCTTTTGATCGCGGCGATCTGGTCACCCTGCACAGAACTGGCGTCGTTAGCCGCTACACGCTGCGGGATTTTCTGAGGAGGGGATCCGAGCACTTATGGACTGAATGGTCCGATGTGCAACGAGGATGATCTGTCGACTAACTAACTAACTAACTAAGTCGTTGGATCAACATCACGGCACACGGTTTAACCCAGAAGTGCTCCGTTTTCCTGCTAACTCAAACCTAAGTCTGGAGAAACTCAGCTCAATGCACGAACTCCGTTGCATCGGCGAGAATCCTGAAATACTTTGGGTAGATTTTTAACTCGAGATTTTGCCCGGGCAGCGCCGTTAGGTGGAATGTGGGAGCACTATACTCAAGTTTCGCTCTCGTTTGAGCTCGTCAGTAGTGCATATCCTTGACCGGATCCGGAAACAAGCCCCGGATCACTGGTGTGTGAAGCGGGTGTTGCGAAACTCGAGTATATTGCTTCCACATTGACGTGGATAGGCCTTAGGTTCGTACCAGAGTACAATCAGCGTTGCCAGTAGTGGGTTGTGCTCAATATTTAAATTTCAAATCCCGAAACAACCAAATAATTCAAATCTAGAATTGTCCCGGCGTATTCAGTCAGTTGAGGTTTTTGGAAAACCATAAAATCGACTGCACAGCTCCACACCAGGGTTGCTATTCTAGACATTTTATATGCAGATCTGGAGGTTTTTGCCGGCGTCTGGATACCGTTTTCTGACGTTTGGATGTTTATACTTCACCTCGACACCGCAAGGTACAAGAGGAACATGATGAAATGGGATGCTGGATGCAATTCTAGATATTTTTCATTTGGAGTTGGATATTTTGGATACTTTCTAGATTTTACGTTTCCTTTGGTGTCCTTTACCCGTTGTTTGTTTGGTCTGGACGCGCGTAAATTATGGTAACTCCCACTATTTCAATTTTGAACTGACTTGGGTCAACGCTCAACAATCTGGCAACCCCCCCCCCCTCCCCCTGTAATGAGTAAAAGGGCGCAAAAATTATAATAACACTAGCTGACCCGTTTCGGCTTCGCCCAGTCCCTGGTGGGGATCTATCTATCTATCTATCTATCTATCTATCTATCTATCTATCTATCTATCTATCTATCTATCTATCTATCTATCTATCTATCTATCTATCTATCTGTCTGTCTATCTGTCTGTCTGTCTGTCTGTATTACCCGGCCCGGCTTCACCCAGCTCCTGGCGGGGAGCATCTCATTTAATTCATATTCGGCCTCTGCTCCCGTTCCCGTTTCCAAAAAAGACAAAACGGCCCGGCTTCGCCCAGTCCCTGGCGGGGGCCCATCTCATTTAATTCATATTCGCCTCCTGCTCCCGTTCTAAAAAAAGACGACACGGCCCGGCTTCCCCCAAAAACTAACTTGGGTAAATGGAGCGGCAGCAGCAGCAGCAGAAGGACAAAGTGAAGGGAGGAGGAGGAGGAGGCAGGTGGAGGAGGGAGGAAGACGAGGAAGAGGGGGGAGAAGGAGGAAGGAGGAGGAGGAAAGGGGGAGGAAGAGGGAGGAGGAGTAGGGAAGAGAAGGGAGGAGGAAAGGAAGAAGAGGAGAGAGGGAGGAGGAGGTGGAGGAAGAAGGGGAGGATGATGGAGGAAGAGGGGGAGGAGAGAGGAGGAGGAGAGGGAGAAGGAGGATAAGAGAGAAGGTGGAGAGAGGAGGAAAAGGGAGGAGGAGGAAGAGGGAAAATGAGGAGGGTGAGGGGTAGCGGAGGGGAGGAGGATGAGGAGGGAGCGGGGTAGCGGAGGGGAGGAGGATGAGGAGGACGCGGAACAGAGAGGAGGAGGAGGAACAGGGAGGAGGAGGAAGAGGCAGGATTAGGAGGGAAAGGGAGGATTAGGAGGGAGGAGGATAAGAAAGGAGGAGGAGGGATTAGGAGGAAGACTGCTGGCAAGCTACTGGAGAAAATTGTAGCACATGACTTGCTTGTTACTTGGAACAACTCAGCTGCTTCCCGCCCACACTTATGAAAAGTAGGAAACTTTGTTAACCAAATGGCAAAAATCTTGGCCAAGTAAGAAAATGTGTTAACCAAATGTGAAAAGATTAACCAAATTTCAAACCAAAACTTATAAAAATCTCAGTCAAACATATGAAAAGTAGGAAAATTTGTTAACCAAACGTAAAAAGTTTGGCCAACTGGCACCTAAACTTATGAAAAGTGGGTAATTTTGTTGTCCAGCTGTGAAAAGTGTGACCAAATTTCACCCAAACTTATGAAAAGTAGGAAACTTTGTTAACCAAAGGGCAGTAAACAGCTGTCAGATGCAGACAAAGACACACTAGACACAGAACTAACACTAGCAGACATAACACACGCACTCATCAAAATGAACAAAGACAAGACACCAGGACCGGACGGCTTGACTGTAGAATTCTACCAACATTTCTTTCCTATCTTAGGTGGCCTTCTTCTTAAAGTATATCACGACGCCTTTGACAAAGAACAACTACCAGACAGTTGCAACATGTCGTACATAACACTCATACCTAAACACAACACAGACAAGACACATATGAAAAATTACAGACCCATATCTCTACTCAACACAGACTATAAAATACTAACCAAAGCACTGACCCACAAACTGAGACCCTTTATGTCAACACTCATACACCCAGACCAACAATGCGGCGTACCACATAGAAATATTCACCAGCATACACATTTTATTAGAGACATCATCACATACACACAGGAGAAAGACTGTCAGGCCTCTCTTTTGTCCCTAGACCAGGAGAAAAGCCTTTGACAGAATTTCCCACTCCTATCTACACAAGAAATTAACACAATGCAATTTAGGCCAGTACTTTGGGAGGTGGATAGCGATCTTGTACCGGAATCCTGAGAGTAAGGTGTTGGTTAACCACACACTCACTGCGGGCTTCCGGCTCACAAGATCAGTGAGACAAGGATGTCTTCTGTCGCCGCTCCTATATGTGCTGGTTTTAGAACCTCTACTAGAAGCAATCAGACAAGACACTAACATCACAGGCACATTAATACCAGGCGGAGGAGAGCGGAAGTTGCTTGCATACGCAGACAAAACCGCTTTATTCCCCACCAACAACACATCCGTTACAAATATACTTCACACCTTTACACAGTTTGGTAAGGGGAGTGGGGCAAAATTAAACATACAAAAATCACACATAATGGGTCTCGGTAAGTGGCGAAACAAAACAGACTTTCCTCCCGACTTAACAGCCACAGACAACATCAAACTCTATGGGATAACATTTCCTAACAACTCCCGACAGATGCACGCACAGACATGGCAAAACCTCACAAAAAAATTATAGACATGCTGCACAGATACAGGTATAAGACGTCCACAATATTTGGCAGGAGCATCATAGTTAACACATTTATCATTCCCAAAATAGTATATTTAGTCACAGTGCTAGACCCTCCTAAACAGACAGTCACAGACATAAAAAAACACATCAGAGTTTCATCTTTGGCAGCACAATCTATTCCATCAAACATAAGACACTCATACAGGACAAACGACAAGGGGGAATAGCACTACAAGACATAGATACAAAAAATACAAGCGCTTAGAATCCAACACACAGGACATGTCCTCAATCAACCAGAACAGCACCCACTAGCACTCTATTACATAGAACTCAGACTACAACACCTTAGAAGAATACAACTCAATTCTCCACACCATTTTAAAACACTACCAGCTTTCTACAAGACATGCATACACGCACTTCAAGGACGGAGCATTTACTACACCAAACAACAAACCAGATTTACAAATATCTAGTCTGTCAACAAGCACCCCCACTACGACTCAGAATAAAAAGGGGACAAAAATACTACATACAAGACTACACATGTACTTTCACTAATCTCCACAATCCACACATCAAACCCACAGCCAGAGAAATTACGAACCGTTTAATCTTTAACATGTCACCTACTACGGAAAAACAAGCACGCAGGTCAAAACAAATAACACAATGTCAACTCTGCAGACGGAACATACAGGAAACCGAAGATCACATTTATTACACTTGTCCAACAGTCCAAACCGCACTAGACACACTAAGACAACTCATTGAAACATTTACTAAAAAGAAAACAGATATGTACAAAGCACGTTTTTTAAACACTTTACCCAAATCTACCAAAGACAACCAGACGAAATTGCTGATTTCTCTAGCAGAATACAGGTACCTAGTATGGTCCTGTAGAAATGCGGCATTGTACAAATACAAAACGTACAATTCACATTTAATACTGCATATGCTCCAAAAAAAAAATAACACAAATATTCACAAACACACAGACATAACGAAATAAAATAGGTTTATTTGTTTACTCAATCGAATACCCATAATATGTATGAATGTGGACATGCACGCATATATGTGTACATCCACACACATAGGTGCATGCTTGTATGGTAGAATGTGGAATATAGAATATGAATATACATGTTTATCTCAGAGGGCTTTCATATAATACCGACACCCGGTCGTCTTGACTAACAACAGTGCAATTTGGACGGGAGCGTCCCAGACCAGTCACTGTTGTGGAAATTTTAGAACGTGTGTGCGCCTCGCGGCGCGAGCCCTGTGTGTGGTTTATTTTGTAAATACTTTGGAACACTTCTCACTAGGGGGAAACAAGCATCAGAGAGCACAGATAGTACACGCCGCAGCTCCTCTGGCCTGTGTGTCCTTGCGTGGCCTTGTGTGTCTAGTGGCTGCTGGTCACTAGGCATTTTTGCGTTCAGCGGTTTGCCCTTTGCCTATTTTCAACACGATTTCCCAGCACGAATACATAGTTGTAGAATACCAAGGCCAACATGCATCGTATTTGTATATGTGTAGCGAAGTATGGGTAATTCGTGTAGGTATCTATGTAAATATAATTATTGCTTTCTTTGATATACAGGTATTTATATTAATATATGCACATGGAACCACCCCCCCCCCCACACACACAATTTAAATATAATAAGAATGTAAAGTTTATTGCCCTAGATCACGGAAATCCATGCACTATCATCTACAGAAAGCAAGAGATAGATCAAGACAGAATGTGTGTGTGTGTGAAAGAGAGAGAGAGAGAGAGAGAGAGAGAGAGAGAGAGAGAGAGAGAGAGATGGACAGGTGTAACATGCATTCCACTTGTGGAGATGGAAATGAAACGAAGAATGTGTGTTTTATATGCACCATGTCATAAATGTCATGTTATCATAACTGTATATGCATGTATTTATTTTATTAACGCATGTGACACATAACACTAACAAACGGCACCGCTCTGTAATATACACAAACAAAGAAACACACATTACATCTTGTAAATATACTTTGCTTTGTACGAAATAAACGTTGGAATGAAATGGCAAAAAAGGTCATTTGAATCTCCACGACGCCATCTCTAGTTTATATATATATATATATATATATATATATATATATATATATATATATATATATATATATATATATATATATATATATATATAATATATATATATATATATATATATATTGGTTTTTCATAAATTCGTTTGCTCGCCTTAAAGTTTACACAAGCGTATTATTTCATCATAAGTGCATGTCATTGAAAGTATATTTGGTGTTCTATTTTTTAAAATTTCTGTTTCATGTCTGTCACCATCTGTTATTACATCTCTTGCTCTAGTATTTCCTCGTTTACTAAGATGATCGTTGATGATCTCGCCTTTCCACCGCAATGTATCATAGTTTACGTTTACATATTAATATCTAAGCCGAATTCTGCACTATCTCTCCTCACTTATTAGTACAGATAAGGTTGTGTCCGTTCCTACACAGATCGGAACACTTTGTAAGAAGTGGAAAAAAAAACATGTACAAACACAGTCACCATCATTATCATGCGGCATTATGACCGACGTAGACGCGCATGCCACGGGGCAGGACAAAGTACCAATGTGTATTAGACGGAAGGGTGTAGATGGTGTTGTCATTCAGTTTGTTGTAGAATAACTATACAATAAAATACAATATAACTACACGTAGACGCGCATGCCACGGGGCAGGACAAAGTACCAATGTGTATTAGACGGAAGGGTGTAGATGGTGTTGTCATTCAGTTAGTTTGTTGTAGAATAACTATACAATAAAATACAATATAACTACACACCTTCCCAAATATCACCACAACCGAAGTCAGTTTTAACAATCAACCAGCTTCATTACGTGTGGAGCCGAGGAGTGATCATGACACAGAATAACAAACACTAACCTCAAGAAACATGTCGACTGTGATGACACTGAACTACCGTAATACACAATAACACCAATAAAGAATACAAACAAAAAGGTAACATTTTTCACACGGATTTTATTGGTAGACAACATCTATTCGGTTACAACATCTAAAGCTTGTGTCGTTTACGTCCCAAAGGGATCAGCGGGATTTGGTTACTGTAGAAGGCTGTCTGGTCATTCAGTGGCATGTCTTGACTGTAGACATAGGTAGGCGGATCTGGTACGTCTGGGTTGTAGGTAGACTGGTCTTGATAAAACATCACGGGGTCTTGAGTGTAGGTGGACTGGTCTTTACTAGACACCTTGGGTGGTTAGTAAGTTAGTTTATCGACATCCGCTAGAATGTCATCCTTCATTGATAGGAGAGACTCAAACTCGTCTCTCGTGAGTGTTATTCCCACCTTGGTCGGGTACTTGAGCTCAGACTCAAGGAAATACTTGCGTAAAGGTAGCGTCGTAGTGCCTCGGTATTGAGAAACTGTCGCCGCTTTCAAACCGTTGGCTAGTGGTCTGGGCACTTCGTCAGTTCTTGACATGAATATCCAGGTAGCTGTAGACATCTTGAGCGTGGCGGACACGAAACACGAATGTGGCCAGTTCGTCTCGTTTTATAGGACATAGTTTTATCGATTGATTTTAACGTGTCTGGACTTGTCTTTTTCATCCACGGGCTAACCAATCGAAACGCGAGGCGGTCATTCAAGTGTTGTCTGTGACCAAATGGCTGCAGGATACGCGACATGCTCGCGCCGCGGCATCTCATCACCAGAAAATACAGTGCGTACAGCCCGCAAGTGGCGTTATTGATGTCTTGTAACATACGGGTATTGTACATAGGTGATTGGTCTGAGTTACGTCGTATGAAACTGATAATGTCGGCGTGTAATGGTGGCAAGCCAAACGAATCGAAATATTCAAACTGACCTAGGCCATCGAAATATAGGGCGATCCAATGTGACCCAGAGTAAGAGCTGGTGTCGGTATTGACGGTAAAAGCGGATGGTTGTGTTCTATCAATGTGTCTAGGCAACTGATCTCTAGCGCATACGTTGACTATCGAAAGGCGTCGAACAAACGGGTCAGACATGAGTAACTGTCTTAGGTGTTGGGTATCCATTATGCTACGTAATCGGTTAGCACTTGCCTCGTCTTGGAAATTTCTAGAACCGAGTCGAGTTCAGCGTATACGATGACTTCGGTAGTGACGCTGCATTTTCGAACCAGCTCAAAACGTTTCGTTGGTTCGAAAATGCAGCGTCACTACCGATGTCCCACCCGTGAATGGGATAAGTTTCCCCCTTCGCCGGTTATAAGAAGCTCAATCGTGTCAAAGGAGAACCGACTGAGTGGCACGTAAAGTGGGTTATCGTACATCCTAAATACAGAGGTGGTGGATCTGTCTACGAAAGGTAGAGTCCGTAGTAATGGCACCATCACCTCGCCGACCACACGCGAGGTGGCAATGTCGGAATAGACGAAGATATTTTTCGTGCCCTGGTTCAAATCTACTTCACCCACGCCGGAAAGAACGGGCTCAGTCTCGCTGACGCGGGTCGAGGGGAATTGTAAAATATCCGCCAACTTATCACTAAGTCTAATTTCAGCACCCTGTTCGTATAGTTGGAAACGAGCCTTATTCGATGGGCACATAAAAACTCATTTTAGTCTATTCGAGCTCTGAGAGTTTCCGGGCTCGAAAATGTAAAGTTAGCACTGAAGTCCCATCGTTGAATGGGATCGTTTTGCCCGTCTCGGTAGTTAAAAGCATTTCCACCGTGTCGAAGGAGAATCGACTTAACTGGACGTAGTGTGGTTTGTCGTAGACACGATACACTGACGGCAACAACCGATCCAATATAGGAACAGTCCTTAGTAAAGGAACCATGGCGTCTCCGACTGGTCTGGCAGCTACGAGATCAGAATAAACGTAGATATTTTTAACGACGCTATCCATCTCTAATTCCACATTACCGTATAATAAGACATTGTCGTCTGATAGAGTCGAGCTTGGAAAACCCAACATGTTCTTTCAACCTCTCACTAATTTTAACGTGGGCGCCTTTTTCAAATAGTTTCATTCCGACTTTTTTCCAAGGTGTACCTAGCACGAATTTGATGTTTACTTTCTCGTCTACTTGGGTTTCGACACACAACTTATTCAGCTCCTCGATGAAAGCTTCTGGGGTGCTGAACGGACCCGGTGGACATTCAACGGTTATAGGTTCCATACCACTACCTTTGGGCGGAAAGTACTGGATCCAAATTTCCCCCGGCAAACCATTAAAATACGCATTGGGGAATTGAATTTCGGCCAGGCCCACTTCGTATTGTTGACTCACCTCAATAGTCTGCGGCAACTTGACGAAAAAATGACCTGGGTGGTTGTTCGGGAACAATTTCGGCGCCGCATTACTCGGTAAAACCACATAGAAACTCATTGTTTATCTAGCGTAGGGTTAGGTAGCATATAACCCAAAAAACTACTCATTAGAGAGACCCACAGCTTGCCTTCTGGTGCGTCTGCGCTGCCTTGAGTCAGATTGAACAGTGACACAGCAATTACGGCATATATAACCACCATTTGACAGATGAATACAATCTCTGGGCGCGGCACTCGTTGTCCAAAAAACGGCCAGAACGAAGTTCTTTCCCCGTCCCTAGTCTGTGGACGCAACACCATAGTTTCCAGGTTGTCTGCGGTCATACCACTAGTATCCATAGCTGGCTAGTTGCGTGTCGGCTATCCAACTATTGAATGAATTGGGATAACCAAACCACTTGACTAAATACTCTTTACCACTACCTTTCCGTCGCCTTTCTTGTAAGATTGTTTCGATACGATAAATATCTTTATCACCCACCAACTGTATTTCTTCTTTGTAGAATGACCCTTTAAGTTCCTCCCCTGAATCGTCTTTTAGCACATACGTCACCGGACTTGTCTGGTTTATACGACTAAAGGTAAACAGTTCTTCTGTCCAACCCGACATATAACCTTTTTTAAAAGATTGTTGGCTTTGCGCCAACCTGACACGGTCGCCGGCTGTGAAATACACTTTTCTCGATGATTCTGTTTTACGGTACAAGTTATTCCACACTTCTTCTTGATTGCTGTAATTGACTTGCACGGGTGCCATGAGAATACTCCGGTGATACGAACCATTATAGTTTTGGATCAATTTATCTATCACGTCGACGTAGCACAGTGTCTTGGTCTTGGTGAAGTAACGCCACATGTTTTCTTTAAGAGTTCGGTTGAATCTTTCTACCACGGTGGCTTTCACATCTTCGTTCTCGGTGGTAAAGAAATGCACGCCTCGGTCAGTCACAAATTTTAAGAAAGTTCGATTGATGAATTCCGAACCTTTGTCAGTCTGAAAGTTTATCGGTTGGCCCTCCTCAAATATTTTACTAACGACTGCCACTAGCTCTTTCCCCGTTTTCTTCTGGATCGGGATGGCCCAGGCATATTTACTAAACACATCGATACACGTCACTAGGTAGGCCATACCGTCGTTGTACCTTCGTAACTTTTGCATATCTATCAAGTCGGCTTGAAATTGTTGATTTATACCCCCGGTTATGGTCTGACGTCTCTGGAACCGACGACGAACCGGTTTATGTAGAGTATAGGTGTTCTGATGACGTAACCATTTCTGAATGGTTTTAGCTGGAAGTTTGGTATTTCGATGTAAAGCGACAGCACCACCATAGGCCCCTGGTTTCTCTGAGTCATAGTAATATTTTCTTAATTTCGCGGCCATTTTTCCCATCGGGGTGTAGGTATCTTCTTCTTCTTCCGAAGTTTATAACCCGGTGTAACAACAGGTGTCTCTGCTGGGTTTTTTGGTTCATCTACCTTCGGTGTTAACTGAGCAGGCGGTGTCTGGACTACTGGTGCCGGTAAGGCGCTGACTTCTGGTTTTTGTTCCTTGATATCCACCAGACCTAATGGTTTGTGTCTGTACTGGTCGAGGCGATTCAGATACCGCTGCAAGGTTTGTTGATATAGTCTGGCTTTGTCACGGGGTGGTAGATCTTCTGTTGCCAAGACCTGTTGCATCTGATTATCCAAGTCTTGTAGGCTATCGGTTAGTGTGTCGGGTGGTACATAGGGCTTTTCCAACATCCGAGGATCGACCAGGATCATTTTCTTCATTATAAACCCACAATACCTTTCAATACGTTAAGGATGGGTCCGAGCAGGGCGCCTATGAATCCACCCTTTTGAAAGATCTGTTTCCGTTTCTTGAGCGATAGTTTCTTACGAGTGAGCGCTCTCAGACTGTTTTTGTGGCGTTGTAGCCGTCGCTTCTGAGCCGGTGTGAGGGGGGCATTACCTTTTAACACATTGTGACAGCATTCGCAAATTGATTGGACGAGGTCTGGGGAAGCTGCTTTAATAACAGCTTTTACGAACGGTGGTTTGGCTTCACCCAAGTATTGCAACATGGATTCGTTGCGTTTAAGGTGACTAGACATGGTATTTAGGCACGTAGACGACTTGTCTTTGGTCGGGAAATATATGACTTCGTAGACGGAGTTGATCCGGTGTTTCTTGGCGAAGGTCGAATAACAAATACCCGTGTGGAGCCGATGTAGCGTCCTTAAAACTCTCTTGGACATATGACACCCGCCCTGGAAAAATTTGTTTTCCCAAATTATTAACTTGTGTACCGTCTCGAGGATTCTAAAATACTACTAGGTAATGCGAATTCAAACTAATGGTTCTTTGTTCTTTATTCTTACCAAATAGGTTATGTACAATATACATGACACTGAGGTTGCGATGATGACAACCTTTAGTGAATAGTTTAGTTACCCTATCATCTGTCTCGGACATTAGATCATCTATCACCACTAACCGACGTCTATCCCCGATCCATTTGTCCATATCTGGCAGTCCTTCGATAAACTGCACTCCTGTCATATTCTCGTACATGGATTGCCATTCCCCATAGCACCATATAACTTCCTCTGGAATCGGTTCGACCAAGGTTGGAAGATGGGTCAGGAACCGCTGTACAAATACGCTTTTCCCACTCCCTGTGGGGCCTGAAATTAACGCTGTAAATTGATGCTTCCACCTGGGGTCCATTGTTAGTAATGAGCACGTGTATGCGTAAAAAATATGTTATATTACATTGTTTTTTAAAATTATTTTTATTTATGTTTTATAGCTATGAATACACACGAAGAACTGGTTAGGAAACTGTGGTGCCTATTAAGAGCGGAACCAGGAAGTTATTCCGTGGCCTGTATTAATACCCCACAGAACCAAGAAGCTGACAATCCATTTATTCATTCTTGTGATACTACGTGATGTACTACACCAGAACTTCACTAAGGATGAGCTAATTACCTTAAGTATCAGCAGCATTGAGGAGTGTATCATCGACTATAATTACCAGCAGGCTTCTCCAGAACCATCCGCCACCACCAACGAACAATCATCGTCACCAAATACCATCAATTTTAATCAATCCACGTTGAATGAAGTGTCTTAAACCACTTTCTAATAAGAGATAATTTATATACTTACAGGCATGTCTTCAAGACAAATAAAAAAGATCTGGACAGTACTCAACACTGATCGGGAAGACTACTGTGTGGGGTGTGAAGAGGAACTGGCCAATCAGTTGGGTCACTCTTGTTTATTCTCGGATTTTGATGATTTAACGCAAGCTCATCTGGCTGCGGTTATGAAAAAATATTTGACCACTGATGAACTCATAGACATAGCATTCAATAAAATTTGCCGGCGGGTGCTTCGATACAATCAACGCAGGAACACACCTGAGCTACCACCCATGCCACAACTGATCCAAACCACTGAATATCCTACATCAATTACACCCCAACCGATAAATCTTTCAACTACATCACCCCAACCACTGGATCTAACCACGCGACCTCATCAATTTCACCCTTAAAGCTAGGCGAACTTCTAAATATTAATGTTGTTTTTATAACTCATTTAATTTTAAATGTTTACATGTCTTTTATGTATGCACATCTTTTATGTTCAATGTTTGTATATCTTTCATGTTCAATGTTTACATGTCTTTTATGTTCATTGTATTCTCTTTTGTAACTCACTCACCCATTGGTTGAATTGAAACCTACCAATCAGATTTCGTGTTAGAAAACTATCAACCCAACTACTATTTTCATATATACAACACCCACTCACGCGTAGATAAGTAATTCATGAAACGAAGTCCAAGTCATTTGAGTGCTCGCAGTTAACGAGGAAGGATGTTTTTTATTCAACGGATAATAAATTCAACATATTTTCTAATTCGTTGGACTTTAACAGCCGTGTGTTCTGATACAGAAAACTGCTTGTCTTCTGCTCGAAACTGATTACAATTTGCTCGACATCATCGTCACTATTGTACAACGAGTTGACTATTTTCTTACTAAAATGTCTAGCTAAAGACATTAAAATTATTATCCGGCCACAGTTGATGCTGCCATCAGAAAATAAGTCGCCTCCGATATTCTCAAAGACAGGATATGCTTGATAGTTTAAATATTGTCTACAACAGAGTCAAACAACGGAGTATGTTTACGAATCAACACATCTAATAATTTCGTCATCTTACACGCTGATTCTTCGTTGTATGCCCGAATAACAGAAACAAATAGTTCGGCCATTTTATCCGGTGTATCGAGAATGTCAGCTGCACAGAAGCATACGTGTACTCTCTGTAATAAATCCTTCACAACGTCTACTACTTTACGTCGACATGTTGCTAGTAGTCATTATGGAGATTTCTTTACATGTCATTTATGTGATCGTATTTATCCCCGCAAAGATACCTTACAGAGACATATAAAGACTGAACATGAAGTACTATTCAGTGGGGTGTCGATCACGCAACCAACATCTAGCGGTGTATCTGCTAACAATCACCAAGTGACAGACCGGAAGAGAAGGAGAGAACCGACTACAGACGAACAATCTACTGGTAAACGCCGTAAGTCAACTAAACAACAAGCATCAAATGACAGAGTGTTGTCGGTTACAGACACTGAAATACCGTCAACTACCATGACAAACCAATCACCATCCAGTATTTTGTCGGGTGGCACGGCCGATCACGTGTCGCCTACTAATAATACTCAACTATCATCACGTGTCACGGCTAGCAACGAACCGGCGGAAACCTCTGGTGTTAACACAACTACTGAATATCTTTCATTACAAAAATTACCCCCGGATGTTAGAGCTGTGTATAATGACCATTGGGACACGATTAGGTCACACATACGACACGGTCGCTATCTGTGTGAATTGACATTTTTTAATCGACCAGATACTGACATGACAACAGATTGGGGGACTCGTTTATTCCGGCTTTTTAATGTTCAAAACTCTCGCTTCAAAATAATCGCCAGTCTGCACACAATACTAAGACATCGAGAGACACAGGCCCTACGATTATACCATGCCAGTCAGAATAACTCGTCATTGTTCGCTATACCTTATTTAATAAACAATAGATTTAATTTCGAGGCCTTTGGGACCAAGGTGAATGCTGTTGACTTGATCAATTCAGCGACACTAACTCGACCAGACACTAAGTATTATGTAGAAACAATTCCCAGTATAACTTTTTATGTTTACAAGTTGGTAGAGTTCCCCGTTGGTTGTTGTTTAGAATCAATCCCCGACTTTATCAAACACAATAATTTTATTAATATACTTCAAAACGACTCAAATAGTAGGCCGTTCACAGACAACTTGTGTATATTTCGCTGTATATCTGTGTTTAAATCACAAGGAAAAGATGTCAGGTATCTTAGAAAAAACACACGAACACTGTTCAGCGAATGGGTGCGCTATAAAGGATTTAAATCAATCAAAGCCTTTCTGGGTGTTAGTTTAGTTGATTTACCTGCCCTGGAAGAATGTTACAAAATACAAATAAATGTGTTCGCGTTTATAGAGGAGGAACATCTGGTTCCGAAAATTAGAAGCACTAGTACACATCCAGATATACTAAATCTTCTTCTACATGAAAACCATTTCATGTATATTGTTGATATTAATAGAGCCGCCCGATGTTTTTCCTGTGGGAAATGCGGTAAGCTGTTTAAAGTGTATTGACAGTTGAGACGTCATGAACTTACGTGTATCGGCATAGCCACCATTGAAACGTATAAAGGTGGGGTTTATCGGCCGACTGAATCCATCTAGGAATTGCTCTGTGAACACGGGTTTGATGTGGATGCAAATTTTATTTTCCCCTTCAGAGCGTGCTACGATATGGAATCTTTTTTCTCCAAGTCAAATTTACCGGCTGACTCAAAGTCGACAACGTTTATGGCCAGACACGTCCCCCTCTCATGTGCGGTCGCCTCTAATGTCCCTGGGTTCGACACCCCTAAATGTTTCATTACCACAGGTGATCCACAGGTCCTTGTAAACGAAATGTTGGACTATCTCCATGAAATAGCTGCTAAGTCGTATGAGCTGTTACTCAAAAAGTTCGAAACAGTCTTTGAAAGATTAAACAATATAAAATGACACAAAGTAGTGCAGCTTTACATAACAGAGTTACGACACATACAGAACGTTGCGGCGGTTAGCCTTCATCAGCAAACAAACACATTCACAAACACAACATATAGTCAAGGAGATCTCCTGTGACTACATTAGAAGGTGATGCCAGGACGAGAGGAACAAATGCATGGAAAAATGGAAGCAATGAAGAGAAAATAAGAATTGACAAAATGTTAATTGAAAAGAATGTTAGTCGAAGAAAATGTTTAATAGAAAAACTTTATAGAGAAAAAACTGCATACTCACCTCACGTACGGACCTGTAAATGAATGCGGAAATCTCGGGTGTATTTGTATAACGGTGCTGGATGTTACGGTTCAGTGAGCACATAGAAAGAAGGGGGCGGGGTAGGAGGCGTGTAAAATTGACCACGACCCCATTGTGTTGTTGGTCTGGGTAGACTGGTATGTATGAACACGTGTACATACATAGACACATTTCAACAGACAAACTGCTAGTGTATGTGGACATATGTACAGTCCATGCAAGAGAGAGAGAGAGAGAGAGAGAGAGAGGAGAGTGAGAGAGACAGACAGACAGAGAGAGACAGAGAGAGACAGAGAGAGGAAAAGTGCCTGCGACCTACCACATGGGGTATATTGTAACCTACGACATAGTCAGTATGGTTGCTAGTCATACAACGCGCTTCAGGAGCCCCTCGCCCAGTCCTAGAGTTGTTGGGGTTGTGTAAGATCCAACCACTGGCAATGCACGTGAAGAAGGTATGCACAGAGAAGCCAATTGTAGGAGGAGAGAGAGAGGGAGAGAGAGAGTGAGAGAGAGAGAGCGCGAAAGGGGGGAGAGAGGGAGAAGAGAGAGGGGGAGAGATAGAGAGGGAGAGAGGGAGGGAGAGAGATAGAGAGAGAGGGAGAGAGAGAGGGAGAGAGAGGGGGAGAGAGAGGGAGGGAGAGAGGGGGAGAGAGAGGGAGATAGTGAGGGAGGGTGAGAGCGAGAGAGGGGGAGGGCAAGAGAGAGATCAAGAGAGGGAGAGAGAGCGCGAGAGGGAGTGAGAGAGGGAGAGAGAGCGAGAGAGAAAGATTAGGTGACCACCCAAAATTAAGTGAAAGACTCGAATCCTTTCTGCTGGCACTTTCTCTGTTTGGACTGAATAGCGGAAAATATGACATTAACCTCCTGAAACCTTATTTGATACAATATTTCCTTGATCGGGAGGCTAATCCTTTCAAGTTTATAGTCAAAAGAAATAATAATGTTATGTGCATAGCGACAGAAAGACTGAAATTCCTCGACGTTTCCAACTTTCTGGTCCCGGGGGTAAGCTACGCGCAATATCTGGCCTCGTTTGGTATTGAAAAGACAAAAGGCTTTCTGTGCTATAAGTATCTGACCGACCTCAGTAAGTTAAATGATACAGCCCTACCACCGCATGAAGCCTTTTTCTCAAAGCTTAAAAACCGTAACATTTCCGAAGCAGAATACGCCGTTTTTCAGAAAGCGTGGACCGACAATAAAATGACTACCTTGCGGGACTTTTTAATTTGGTACAACATCAAAGACGTGTCTCCCTTTCTAAAAGCCCTGGACAAACAAGTAGCCTTTTATGCCGGTTTAAATATAGACATGTGCAAGCAGGCCATCTCCGTCCCCGGCATTACTCTACAGTACCTATTCAACACCATGAATAAAGATGTTTCTTTTGTTTTGTATTCGAAGAAGGAGGAGAAGGTGCACAAGTTGTTACGAGATAACGTGGTGGGTGGGCCGAGTATCATTTTTCATCGTTACCACGAAGTCAATGAGACCCGTATCAGGGGTAATAAGTTGGTAAAAAGCATTAAAGGATTTGATGCGAATGCCTTATACCTTTGGTCTCTTATGAAAGATATGCCATCAGACTTCCCCATATATCGAAGCCACGAGGATGGGTGTAGAGCACATAGATTATACAAATACACACGTCAGAGTCGCGAGTGGTTAACCTGGGTGTCACACAACAACAACACAGATTTAAAAACCCAATTCAATAGTCACGTGATGCAACTCGGCGATCAACATATTCGAGGAGATGGGTGGGATAAAAAAAATACGACAGCTTACCAATTCCATGGGTGTTTGTTCCACGGACACCCCTCTTGCCGTCTAACTGCTGGGAAAACGATTAATCACGTCAATAAGAAACCACTATCAGAACTATACCAGAACACGTGTGACATCCACGAGTATCTAGACAAAACTGTTGGGGTGACAGTTAAGATTATTTAGGAATGTGAGTGGCAGAGATTAAAGAGATCAAACACAGCCATCAAGTGTTTCCTGAAAGAGAAGTTTCCACCCTCACAACTTCCTGGGGTTCTTTGAGTGAAAACCAGATAATTGAGGCTGTAAAAAGTGATACATATTTCGGGTTGGTTGAGTGTGATATTGAGACCCCGGTTGATTTACAAGAGTCCTTTGCCGAAATGCCCCCTATTTTTAAGAATACGGAGGTGTCGAGAGGCGACATTGGCGAGTTTATGAAAGAATACGCCATAAAAAATAAACTACTGAGTACCCTACGACGGACATTGATCGGTAGTTATTTCGGGAAGAAAATTGTATTAGCCACCCCTCTTTTAAAGTGGTATCTAGCGCATGGTTTGGTAGTTACCCATATCTACCAGACAATAGAATATCGACCGGTTAGTTGTTTTAAACAATTTGGGGAAACAGTGTCTAACGCCCGTCGCCAAGGGGACAAAAATCCAGCTGAGACTATTACAGCCGACATGATGAAATTGTTAGGTAACGCCGCTTACGGCAAAACGTTAACCAATAAAGCCAAACATACCGATGTCTCCTACTGCCAGGAAAAAGACACCACCAAACTAGTCAATAACCCCAGGTTCAAAAACATGACTGGGATTAATGATGATCTCTTCGAAGTAGAAATGTTAAAAAAGAAAACTGTCTGGGATCTACCTCTACAGATTGGGTTCTTTGTCTACCAGTATGCGAAATTAAGAATGTTAGCTTTTTATTACGACTTTCTTGACACATTTATCGCTAAAGAAGACTACCAACTCACTGAAATGGACACTGACTCTCTCAATTTGGCCCTTAGCGCCAACTCACTCTCTGAGGTGGTTAGACCACACCTACGAGAAGAATACGATAGAGTCTACAATCAGTGGTTTCCGTCTGAAACCTGCCCTGTTCATAGAATTACTACCTGTCAGGAGTGTTTGGATATCAAATCCTATGAAAAGAGAACCCCCGGGCTTTTCAAACTAGAGTACGAAGAGAAGGGGATGGTCTCATTGTGTAGTAAGACGAATATGTGTGTTGGAGATTATGATAAAATCAGTACCAAAGGTCTGACCAAAAACCACAACACTCATCTAAACAAGGACACATTTTTGGAAGTACTCAACACCCAAACACCAAGTGGGGGAACCAATATAGGCTTCAAAACACAAGACTCTGGTGTGTATACATATCAGCAACATCGTAAATCTTTGTCCTATCTGTATATAAAAAGACAGGTTGACAGTGATAATGTGTCAACTATGCCACTACTTATTTAATATGCATTGTATTGTTTGTCTATACATGGTGTAATAAAAACATTATATACCTTACTTGACTCGTTTGTTATTTTGAGTGTTTCATGTTGTATTTTTTATGTTGTATAGTACCTACTCTGATGACTCACTAGACCACACCTACTCTGATGAGTCACTTCGCAACACCTACTCTGACCACTTTCAAAAAAAAAAAAAAAACAGAGTTATCGCCCTTTGTGGTAGAATATCGATTTATACCACAAAAACACTGGCTTTCTGATTTACTATACTACTGTAGTCATCCAGACCCAAGAAAATAACCGCCAAGTTCAAAATATTGAGGTCAATTGTGGTCGTAAAATATGACAAAACAAGATGGCCGGATAACCCCGTAAAGAACGATTTATCAGTGGTTTGAAACCACAAAAAAGACTTAAATATCTCCTGACATACTATTCCTGTACTTTTATATGGATGTGAAGCGCGGACAATGAGAAGTCAAGCTGAAAAACATCTGATGGCTGTAGAAATGTGGTTTCTGAGGAAATTTCAAAGAATACCATGGACAGCCAGAAAGACCAATGAACAAGTCCTTCAAGAAACAAATGAAGATCGTAAACTGATTAGAGACATTAGACGTAGACAGTCACAATTTTTTTGGGCATGTTATGAGAAGAAATGATTTGGAAAACTTGGTGACAACTGGTAAGATCGAGGGGAACAGACCAAGGGGAAGACCTAGAAGCAAATACCTGAATGGCTTGGCCTTGTGGCATGGTCGAGACAGAAACACGGAGTTGATCCACGACTCTGGTGATCGAGTGAGATGGCAGAACATGACTGCCCACGCTTACCGCGCACCATGGATGGATGGATGGATTGAAATACAACTTGCTGAAAAGCTGAACACAAGAAAGTTCTCGGTGCAAATGGATGAATCAACTTTGAGAGACAGTGAGGCCGTACTTATAACTTTCTTTTCCCCATTGCGCATCCTTTACGGGACGTTGCAGTAAACACCAGCATTATTCAACTGCTGTTGATGTACTAGGCAAGTGTTACATTCACTAGTTTGCTATTGCTTTCTGAACGACCGGCCCCTATACTAATCGGTCACAGTTGAACTTCGAACGCATGGTACCCGACTCACGAACCGCGTTCGCAAGTCTTTAGCCACGGAGCCGGTACTGTAGATAGCAGAATGTTATATTCCTTCTGTTGATAGAATACTGTTATATTCCTTCTATAGATATCAGACACTCCTTCTGTAGATATCAAACAGGCACTCCTTCTGTAGATATCAAACAGACACTCCTTCTGTAGATATCAAACAGACACTCCTTCTGTAGATATCAAACAGACACTCCTTCTGTAGATACCAAACAGACACTCCTTCTGTAGATATCAAACAGACACTCCTTCTGTAGATATCAAACAGACACTCCTTCTGTAGATATCAAACAGACACTCCTTCTGTAGATATCAAACAGACACTCCTTCTGTAGATATCAAACAGACACTCCTTCTGTAGATATCAAACAGACACTGCTTGTGTATATATCAAACAGACACTCCTTCTGTAGATACCAAACAGACACTCCTTCTGTAGATATCAAACAGACACTCCTTCTGTAGATATCAGTCATGCCTTCTGTAGACATCAAGATGTAGACATTCCGTTTCCAGTTGCCATAGCTAGTGGGTCTGCTTATTCTCTTTTATTCGTTTCCTCTGCATTGTAATGACTTTATCTTTATACTCGGTCTTTATTTTCATTATATCTGAACATATATCTGAGCAAGTCGCCGCTGAACGTGTTGCATGGAAAGCAAACATCAGAAATGGAATAAAGACAAAGGAGAAAATTATTGCAGATAAGTCACACACCGAGCGTTTGAGACGTAAGATGGTGCATGATGGTGGAAATGACCACGTGTTCACATGCACCCACTGTGAACGAACATTTACAGCACGAACATCAGTCACATTCGCTACCGCCATAGGTAAAAGTTATTATGCCTTTTTAAAGCACAAACTATCGTCTGTCAAGACGGCAAGATGCCATTGATCTGAACATTGTTTTTCAATTACAGATATCAGTTGCTCTTGTAACAGTAGTGGAGTATTAGGGTATTATTAGGATCTAGTGGGAAACAGCTACAGCACGATTGAGCATTGGGAGTGAAAGCGAGGAGAGATGCTCAATCGTGACGTAGTGGGTTGTCTGGGGGCAGTTTACATCCCGGCTTGGATTTGAAAGGAAGCCATATTGTCACCATCAAGAAAATAAACAGTATTTGTATTAAAACCAAGTGTTGTTAGTTCCTGTACACTGTTACACTCTCTATATTATGTGTGCTGTTTGTTCATGTTGACTATTCTATTCTTAATCTGTAATCGTCCGTGTGTTGCCGGGGCCCATACGGGGCAGCAAAGAATAGTAACACTGCAGCCTACCGTGCACGACGTGAGAGGCGACTAAGGAGGCTATGGTTCCGTCGCCCTGCTACTGAGTGAGTGCGTGGCGCGACACTGTGAGCTGTGAATTTCACGTGGAATGCTTTTGCATCTGTCCGCAATTGTTTATCGCGTGAACTGCATGTTCGGAACAATGACGGCCGGCTGTTGCTAGATTGACTGGTTTGCCTTTTCGGTTCACGAGTGCATTTTTCAGGAGACTCCTGGGAGTTGTCGCTGTAGCTACGGAGTTCGTGCTTTGCGCAGCGCTTTCGGTGGGTCGTCCTGCAGAAAGCGTCCGAGCCATATGGGATAAAAACCCGGTCAATGTAGTCTTTCTGGTGACTGCCGTTTTCTTCGACGATGAACTGTATTTTTCGTGGAGGACTTTTGTGTTGGTATCTGGCGGGGCAAGCCCCCAAA
>JACEFZ010024176.1:0-34217 GCA_014155875.1 Cepaea nemoralis | reverse complement strand
GAAACAAAAAAGTGCCACATTCGCTCTGAACTTACCGCAAGCGAACTATCCAATTTATCAGTGGTATCTGCGTTTGGAACATACCCAGGGATATTTTAAATCCGTGTGTGAAAGTGTGACCTGAACATTGACATCTACACCACTGCAGTCAATCGAAATCCAGAAGTTTTTCCAGTGAAACAACCAACACATGAACGATCAGAACATTCCGTTTTACTACATCAGACCGGAACAAGTGTGTTCTACAAATTTCAACATCAGCTGTTCGTGTGTACTTCCGGATGATTTAGAAATTTAGTTCAAAATTAGCAGACGACAAACAAAAGCTTAAAAAGTTATAACACTTGTAAAATATTTAGGAATCAACAATTTCGAATACACGAATTGTGTATTAATATTTTTCATTTAGTGTAATCTTAGAATCATATCTTGATCAATTTATTCATACTATCGACATGTTTTCGCTAGTATGGAAAAACATCAAGCTATGACGCTGAGAAATAAAAGAATTATTGTAAGATATTATATTTAATAATTTTTGAAGTTATGCCCCTTTCATTTAATTGTTATTACATTATGACACCAAGGGCGGTAAATTGAAATATATGCGATTATGTATCGTATATAAATAGCCATGTTGTTGCCAGATTGTTAACACACCAAGAAGCCATCTACTGGGCATGGTATGGTGTTACCGACATTGCAGACCGACACAAGAGCTCCTGGCCAAATGAAGTCAGAGTTTAAGCGTTGAATGCGGCTTATATAAAGCCGTATTACGGTCTTGCCAGATGTTTTTTGTTTCAAAAAGCATATTATTTTTTTTTTTTAGAGGCTGCGAGGTAGTTGCTTGGGAAGCTGTTACTACCGATCTGACTGGGTCAATAATGCAATTAAGATAATCAGCCATCGAGAGGATGAAACTTGACAAGTGTTAAAGGTTGAACACCGCATGTCTTATAATACAATTTCCATTTCTTATGTGTTTCTATGCCAAGATGTGTATTCGTATGTATTTCTATACCAATGTATATAACAACAGAAGGGTCGACTCTGACAAGGTTAAAATATTAACCCGGCATGTATATAGAGTGTACATGAAAGATGACATCTTTCATGAAGAAGCCCCGGGGGAGCATGTCAGAGTCTAAAGTATTGCCAGCAGAGATGCAGGGACATCGTTACGCCCGCTAGGCGAATAGTCCCTAGCGGGGATGCCGTAACATCGTTACTCCCGCCAGGCGAGTATTAGTTACCTGCCTGCGAGGTTGCTGGCTGACGAGACAGCCAGCGGTCAGGCAAGGACAAAGCAGGACGCACGCAGGCCTCGTGAAGCCACTTCAGGTGGGAAGGCGCGTTGCGAGAAATAGCCAGACAGCTCTGGGACTCGGACTCGACTGGACGTATGAAGAGAGAAAGGCTTTGTGTAGTTCTGTGCCCGAAAGTCGAGTTCTTGTACATCTTGTGAGATAGACTGTAAGCTGTGGGTTGCCTGTAAGTGTATTGTTATAACTTATGTATTGTAATGATCATCTCTAGATCGTATTGTATGTGATCTGTAAATAAATCCATTGAAACTTCGTGTCGTTGTGTCTCAAGTCAAATCGCATTGTACTTGTACTGTCTCACATGTGTTAGGTATAACGAGCCAGGTTTAAGACCCTGACAACCTTCTAGTTTCACACGTTTCTGGTTTAACATTCTCTAACTTACCTTCTAGTGTCACGCATATCTTGTTTCACATTCTCTAACTTACCTTCTAGTGTCACGCATATCTTGTTTCACATTCTCTAACTTACCTTCTAGTTTCACACATTTCTAGGACGAGGGAGTCTCCGCGGCGAATTGACTACACCGCCTACCTCGCGCTCTGAAGTTTGTGGGTTTCATTACGGGAGCAAAGCCTTTGGAAAGCCGACTCCTCTTGTTTATAGTCTAATATTTGTTAGAAATATAATTCATATGTGTGTACATTTACTTAGCATAGATGTATGTTTAACGTGGTAATTTAAGTTTGGCTAAGAGATTTTGGTCGAGCACAGGACAACCTAGTGCAGACCGGGCAACCATGACGGCGAGGCCATGGGCTAACGGGGATATGGCTCGCCATAGGGGACGGACTCCCTATGGTCAGATTTTTGTCCTAAACCTGCGACTGGCCTAGCAAGCCGGCAGGCGATCTTCATACTGCTCGTAGACAAACTAAGAAGAATAAACGGACTGAATACTCAACGTATCAAGAAGAGATAAGATCAGAAATGAAGAAATCAGGACTAAAATGGGTGTTAAAGCAGCACTAGATTTTATTAGAAAGCAGTAAGTCAAATAGTTTGGCCATTGCAAGTAGGTTACCAGTCAACAGCATACCACAACAAGCAATGATGTACAGACAAGATGGAAACAGAGGAAGAGGCCTACCACGTAAACATTGGACGGATGTTTATACTTCACCTCGACAGCGCAAGGTACATGAGAAACATGCTGAGATGAGATGAGACAGGACAACCTGGCAACTGGCAACGGTAGTGTCCCCTTGCTAAGCCGTGTTCCACTTCCTGTCGCAATCCTTCGCGAGAAATCGCAGCCAAATATCGGGGGGGGGGCGAATTATGTAGTCCGCACAATGGACATTCTAAATTTATATTACTGAAATCAGTAATCGTTTAATGTATGCCACTGGTATTAAAGTGATTAAGCGCCCCGACTGGTACCGAGGATCGGCTGGTTCTGGAACTAGAGTGTTGTGATATCTCCGAGAACCTGAACAACTCACCAGCAGCATCAAACTAGCGTTGCAACCCAGCATCATAACCTCAGTGTTGCGAACCAGCAACACACCTACAAACCATGTAAATGAACTGACTTGTTGGTCACTGGCGAAAAGGGTGACCCGAGGAGGAATGAAGGAGAGAACTACTAGCGTCACCGTTGGAAACACCATTTGCTGGATGGAGAATGCGATTCACACACACACACATTGTGATTGTAACTGACTCAGCATGCTAAGTAGGGTGAAGACAGGCAAGCTTCGTGCAGGGTGGCTTGCTTCGCTTCGGAAGTCACGGGTGACAAGCATCGTCTGGATCTTTTCTCCGGGGCATGCTGGTGTGCTGGGGAATGAACAGACGGACAGATTGGCTGGCTCGGCAGAACTTGGTGGAGTATTGATGCATGACAAGGCAGAAGTGGTTGCGGCCTTGTGGGAGCACGTGTACACCTCGGAGGAGCAAAAGGATCACCATGGTCTGGCAAGAATGAGACAGCGAGGAGTGACGAGGGGATCTGGCCGACGCTCGACGCTCAGAGTAAAGGCGAGACGGACATATAATCAGATTGCTACTGGTACTATTGGTGTTGGAACTCTTCGCTGGCTGCTGAGGATGGGGGCGGAGTGCTTATGGGAATGCCCCGAATGCTGTGATGTTGGTTCCTAAATCAATCAATCATCAATCATGGAAACATCATTTGCAGATGAGTGCGCGAATACTTTCCTGAAGTCACTGTCCCCACCTTGCTTACAGACCACAATTCCGTCTTGTGATTAACAAGTCATTGTAACACCCAAGCGTATGAATACGCTATTAAGGCCCAAACTGAGGACATTATATATATATATATATATATATATATATATATATATATATATATATATATATATATATATATATATATATATACATATATATATATATATATATATATATATATATATATATATATATATATATATATTATATATATATATATAAAAGACGATGTGCGTATGTATGTCAGCAGGGATGTATTTGATGCGTTCGATAACGGTCCATCCGATTGAGATGAAATTGTCTACATGTATTCTTTTCATTCCCGTGCAGCCAACTGTCTGTCATAGTTTGGTAGTGTACAATCAGCTATTTACTTACTAAAATTTAATACTTATATTTACATTATCATTCATATATAGCGAGGGGACTTAACTTAAGAAAAGTTATTTCAAGGGCATAACTTTTGATATCATTGCTATATATTTTATATATAGATTGTTTTACAAGATTTATAAACTATTTGTCTACAGATATTTACAGGCATATGAGTTATAATAAATAATGATATAATCTTTAAGGCATTTTCAAAGTTTTCATAAAAATAATGCATCTATTTAAATAGTGAAAATTTTCTAACTCACCTTTTTATTTTTCTTCAACAGCACACTAATTTTTTTTTTAACATTCTCATATGTATGGCGCGTTACACCCACGTTGAGTATTTATACATTTAAACATTTCCTCAACGAGTTACTTTTCATGCATTTTATGCATATCATAAGAGATGTTGAATGAAAGAATGTATGAGAGGAAATAGAGAAGAAGGGCAGAATGTAGGACGGGCCTGCGAAAGATTTTCGTTCGTTAAAAACAATTGTAATTTTTGTGAGAGAAAGTTAGTTGCATATCGTTTGCAGTACTCTGCATTGAACCCAAAGCCCACCATTTATTGACTGTTCATGATATCTTGGTAAGTTTACTTTAGATATATCTCTTCCAATCATATTTTCTATTATCAATCTATCTATTCTTCTATTCTATCTATATTTTTAACGGGAACGGGCCGAACATAGATAGATAGATAGATAGATAGATAGATAGATAGATAGATAGATAGATAGATAGATAGATAGATAGATAGATAGATAGATAGATAGATAGATAGATAGATAGATAGATAGATAGATAAATAGATAGATAGCCCAAGAGAGGTATAGTGAACTACGACTGTCGGCTACAGAGAAGAAATTATGTAAGCATTTGGAATTATCATATGTAATTGACGAATTGACAAATAAGAAGGCAAGAAGAGCAAACTTTTAACTCTGTGGATATATATATATATATATATATATATATATATATATATATATATATATATATATATATATATATATATATATATATATATATATATATATATATATTAATTACTGTCGCGTGATCAGCTATTGTAGAGAGAAGTCTCACAGGTACAACTAACCGTTGGGAAAGTCTCCCACTGAAGGAATAGCCGACAAGTGGCTCGTAAAACTAGGGATTTTGACTACTGGTCGCAAGGACAAGGACTCTACTATTCTTACAGTGGCACAGGAATTGCAGATGAAGTTGTACAGCTATACACAGAAGGATGACAGCAGACATAGCAGTGACACGATGGTCCTGTGGAAAAGAATGTATCCCCCAGGCTTGGCTTGAGCTTTGCAGCACACAGAAGTCGCTACAGACGTAGAATGAACTTTCCTTCTTCTCTCACACTTGGATACTAATTAAATGTTGGTTTAAGAAGCACTAACTCCCATTATTAATTAGCAATAAGCGACGACACAGCTTATCATTGGTTGAATTCTTAAAATAGAAATTAGAAGCTCCCACAAGGAGACGTTAAAGTCGAATAAGAGATGAGAATTAGTATATATATATATATATATATATATATATATATATATATATATATATATATATATATATATATATATATATATATATATACTAGCTGACCCGGCCCGGCTTCGCCCAGGCCCTGGAGGGGATCTGTCTGTCTGTCTGTCTGTCTGTCTATCTGTCTGTCTGTCTGTCTGTCTGCTTGACTGTCTGTCTGACCCGGTCCGGCTTCACCCAGTCCGTGGTGGGGAGCATCTCATTTAATTCATATAAGTAGTCATATAAGCTTCCGTTCCCGACTGTCTGTCTGTCTGTCTGTCTGTCTGTCTGTCTGTCTGTCTGTTTGTCTGGCTAATAATACTTCTTTGTCACTAGTAGTGTCCCTTGGATATCTTTGTATTCCTTGGTTATGTTTCTTGGAATTAATGCCGTAATTGTTTCTAGTTCTCAGAGAAACAAATTGTTTCGACTCACAAAGTTGGAAATTATGAGTTCTCTCAGTTGTTGGTTTGATAACTGAGGTTTTGTTTTCACGAGAAACTGTCCGTACTGTAAAGTTGTCTTCATTGTCTTGTGTAGTAGTGTCGTTAAGAAGTAATGTCGTTGCTGTGCTTCTGTCATTGTTGTTTGTCAGATATGATTTCGGTTGAGAGTACTTTACAGAAGTCGAGTCGGTTTGTAATGACTCGTCAAGCTGTTTGTCCTGATTAAGAAGAGTTGTTGCTATTGTGTCGTTGACTTCGTCGTTTCCGTTATTAAGAGAATGTGTCGTTAAAGTAGAATTGTTATCGCTGTTCTTGTCCATGTCGGTTCTGTTAGTCCGGTTAATGTCACCTGTTATCTCTGTCTGGTTGTTTATATGGGTTTTGTGAGTCATTTGTCTTGTCACTATATTGGCGTATTCTGTCTGTTGTTGCACATTTACAGGTTCACAATGTTGCGTTTCGGTGGCATCCTCACTTCGAGGTTTTATGCTGATGTTTTCATTGAAAGATTCAACCGCCCCTGTGTTATGCACCTCTATGAATTCGTTTCGAATTCCGTCATCGGTGGTCTCCCTTGTGCTTTTGGCAGTTTGAGACATGCAAATGTGTTCTTTAGTTCTGGAATCACTGTTTGCTTTTTGGGTGCAGTTTTTCTGTTCCCATTCTCTGATTTCTTCTTCAGAACAGGATCTTATATTAGGAAGATTTCCAAGATTAATATCAGCGCAAGGATCTTCTAATACTGCGCATAGCACTTGCCCTGACAGAAAAGGTGTCTGAATTTCGGCCAGTGCTAGGGGGTATCTTTCGCTGGTGCCTGCGAATGTGCGACATGTCACGTAGTTGTGTGTGTAGTCTTTGTCATTAATTAATGTTCTTTTAATTCCACACAGAGTCGCTCCGCTATCACGCATTATTGTACATAGTTTGTTATTAACAAACCCTTTCACAAATTTTAACTTGCCTTTAGACGCTAAGGCTTCGTTGGCCATTTCATTGGATATAGGGATTGTATGGCCACATTCCAAGGTTGTATCCAACTGAAATTTTCTGCACGTATTACAGGTGTTATTATTGATGGTGTTAATGATTTCTACCGCATTCCCTGATTCATTCGCACTTTCATTCTGGATGTCACATTCATTCAGTTCTACAATTTCTTCATCCGTAGATGTATCTATCAATGCTGCATTGGCCTGCTTCATCATCTTGCGGCCGTCGCAACGTCCTGAATAATGCCCGAACGCGGAACAAAAGTAGCATTTGACCGCTCTCTTATACGCGTTTCTTTTTTCTTTTTTTTTGTGTTTTTCCACCATCATTTGAAGGTGATGTGGATAAGTTGGTGATTTATCACACATTGCGTACTGTTCGTGGGTCAAATGACAGTATTGACACAGGACTGGTTTTGTAAATTTAGAGCGTTGTTTGAACCTATTCTCATTTGGTTTTGAATATTTGGTGTTTGTGACAGCTGCTGTTTCATTCTGACTCATATTTAACTGAATAATATCACGATTATCTGTGAAATATGCACTACCTTTATTTTCGACTTCTTGAATAGTCTTACAATCACTTTGTCTTAGAAATTTCGAGAAAGGAGTTGGTATTGTGTTCATGATCCTATCAATTATTATTAGATCTTTTAGTTTATCATCGTTGTTATTTGTTTTCGCTGAGGTTATCCATTTTGTACAAATATCTTGGACTGTAGACACGTAGTCTATGAACGTTTGGTTAGGTGATGGTGTTAATTTTGAAAACTGCAATTGATAGCCTGCTGTGTCTAGTGAAAAATGTTGTAGTATTCTTTGTTTTAAATACTCGTAATCTTTCCTCATGTCTTGTGGAATTGTTTCTATCACTTTTAAGGGCTCTAATGCTAAATTTCTCATCAAAATAAACGCCCAATCGACTTTTGAAACGTTATGATATGACATCAAACACTCAAAGTTCTCTAAGTACGCACTTATTGAATCTCCGGAACAAAAAGGTTTGACTAAGCCTTTATATTTGTTGTATTTTTGTTCCTCTTCTTTGCTTCTTAATGTGTTTACTGAAATTTCTAAGTTGGAGTCAATTTCCATTTGTTTCAATTTTAATTGTGTTTCTAATTCTAACTTTTTTGTTTCTGCGTTTAATTGAGCTTGTTTGCTAGCAGCTTCTATTTGCATCTTTTTCTCTTCTCTTTCCGCCTGCATCTTTTTCTCTTCTCTTTCCGCTTGCATCTTTTTCTCTTCTCTTTCCGCTGCCCTATCTTCTCGTGCTATGTTTTCTAAATGTGTCTTTTGTGCCCATTCTGAAAGTTTATCGGCGGTATAACCTAATTTAATTCCTAGTTCGATGCACTGTTCTAATGTTGACATCTTGTAACTTTAGCTAATGTTAAATTTATAGCAATTAAATCCCTTTTGAAATAGTTTGGGTGTACAAAAATTGGTTATATCCCTTAATGTTTACATTCAAACTTTCTAACGAATAAGTTCACACGGTTATAAAATTTGCATATATATATCATTAATAGCAATACATAGAAAAAAATGTTACATCAATGAAAATGTGTGAGTATCGTTTAGGGATACAATGAGCATGAAATGGGACTTATCTTATTTACTGGTTTCTTGGCTGTAGTATTATTTGGTTCCCCTGTTTTATCGCCACTGCTGGAGAACAGTTTACATACACACAATCTTTCGCAGAACAATCTGATGTTGGAATCAAAAATTATTTTTTTATTTGTCAGTGTAGTTGTTCAGTCATGTCAATGTCAAATTTCATGAACATAATTCTTTAATACTTTTCTAGAGGGACTACGATAGTTTATGAACAGATGATACGATAGTAGCTACAAAGTTCAAACTTTGTTATGTATGAATGTTGATATATTTTACTTGGCAAAACCAAGAGCTGTCGGGAAAGTGAAGCTTGCGCTTGCCAAAACCAGCATGGAGCCCCCAAATAGCCTGTCAACGTCCTAGAGACCTAGGGAAATGAAACTCGGGTTCATACAGGCAACAAACTCCATTCTGATACTATCTGATATAATTTATTTACAGTAAGCTGGCGAAGAATGGTTTTCGCAGCCAGCTACGTGGCGAACATTATCACAGGAGTTCATAACAAAGCCATCATACATAATCATTACAACAAACTCTATCATCTATCTATCTCGTGAGTAACACTCCTAAATACACTTGTGTTCAATCTATCAAGTCCCCAAGTTAAGCCCTGTTGCTTGTTCGATGTCCAGTCGGCGTCTGCCCTCTAACGTGTCTCGATCGGACACGGGCTGTAACTCTCCTCGAGCTTCTCGTGGAACAGGTCCTGGCACGCGGTAAGCGGGTTCCCCCTGTGTCCACGGAGCTGTAGGCGAACTGACCTATCCTTCTCGAAGGCTCTAGATTGTTCGAGCATTCGAGTGTGTCTCCCTTGTATTGGGGTTATGTCCACTCTCTAATTCCCTTCTATCTTTATGTTCCTACCGACTCCATGTGAGACTCTGACAATGTTCTTAACTGTGTTTTTATAAGTCTGAGTTTCGAAAACCGTTTACCTGATGCTACGTTAACTAGTAATGTCAACAGAATTCTCAAGCCTATAAGCAGGTATGGAAATATTGAGGTTAAGCTGTTCGTGGTTATATATGTTAAGTTTCTTTAATGGGTCTGCCCGTCTGCTATTCCACTGCTCAAAACTCTGTACATATTCAACTTGAAGAGCTCAAAATCATCAATATCCTTATAACATTTGCTTACTTTGTTAATTAGAGAGGAAAGCACCGGCAGCCCTAGGGATTGGGCCGCCTGCGTGCAACTGCACATCCGTCAGAAACGGCACTAATGTTGTTATATATGTATTTTGATTAGCCTCTTCTGAGGTTCATCAGCGATGGATACTTATGCATTGTTTCTAGTTAGTTAGTCGCGTCTCCAACTTCACGACAACGGGTCGTCCCCATTATGCTCTGTTCACACAAATTCCTCACTGCCCAAAGTGAAAAGTGGAAAAGACAGGGGTCTCGGCAAGCCAACAGCCCACGCAGGTACACTGTGCATAATGCCGCTGCCAGAATGCCAAAACAAAAATTCTCCACGAAAAATACAGTTCATCGTCGATGGAATTGGCAGTCACCAGAAAGGCTTTATTAACCCGGGTTTTATTCCATATGGCTCGGTCTCTTTCCGCAGGGCGACCCGCTCAAAGCGTCATACAAAGCACGAACTCCGTAGCTCCAGCGACGACTCCCATGAGTCTCCTGAAAAATTAACTCGTGAACCGAAAAGGCAAGCAGTAATTTCAGCAACAACCGGCCGCCATCGTTCCGAACATGCAGTTTACGCTACAAACAACCGCGGACAGATGTAAAAGCATTCCACACGAAATTCACAGCTCACAGTGTGACGCCACGCACTCACTCAGTAGCAGGACGACGGAACCATGCACTATAAATCCAACATGAGGAAAATTTTAACGCAAACCGTACCCACAAGCGTAAACACTCCAGAGACCTTAACGGTTCAAATGCCTATCCGCCATGTTGGGGACTGGAAGTCATTTTTCGTTTCTAAAATGCCACTACCGTCTTAAAAAACTAATTTAGAAATTCCTCAGGCAGAACCAATGATTTCATCAGTCGGCTATTCCTTGAATTTGAATAATGTATGTACACATCACACACAATAAATTCAATGGTAATCATTCAAACATTTTTGTTTTCACTATCAAGTGACCATTGCCTTTACGCTGTTAGCGGGATATCCGCAACCCAAGAGGATATACATAGAAGACTGTAACTCTATCTGCCCTGGAAAACGTGATGCAAAATGCCAGTACGTCTTTGGAAAGAAAACAGCATAAGATCAATAGGCTCTCATTGCAGATCCTTCCTTCTTCTTCTTCTTCCTCTTCTTCTTCTTCTTCTTCTTCTTCTTCTTCTTCTTCTTCTTCTTCTTCTTCTTCTTCTTCTTCTTCTTCTTCTTCTTCTTCTTCTTCTTCTTCTTCTTCTTCTCTTTATCCTCATCCTCCTCTTCCTCCTCCTCATCCCCCTTCTTCTTCTTCTTCTTCTTCTTCTTCTTCTTCTTCTTCTTCTTCTTCTTCTTCTTCTTCTTCTTCTTCTTCTTCTTCTTCTTCTTCTTCTCCTCCTCCTCGTCCTTCTTCTTCTCCTCTTCATCTCCTTGGAGCATAGGTCCTCAGCGGACTCACACCAAGTGCTTTGTAGAATAGTTCATTCCAGGATGGGTTTTTGTCGTGTCCTCCTTTAAAGTGTCGTCCCTGGAGTGAGGAGAGTCAACACCCACATTATAATATTTTTTCCCTATCAATATCCTGGAGAATCCACCAGCTTCCGTCCAACACACTCCATCAGCCCATGGACACCTTTTCCTATTACTCTCTCACTGTCGTACTTCTTCTTCTTCTTCTTCTTCTTCTTCTTCTTCTTCTTGTTCTTCTTCTTCTTCTTCTTCTTCTTCTTCTTCTTCTTCTTCTTCTTCTCCTCTTTATCCTCATCCTCCTCTTCCTCCTCCTCATCCCCCTTCTTCTTCTTCTTCTTCTTCTTCTTCTTCTTCTTCTTCTTCTTCTTCTTCTTCTTCTTCTTCTTCTTCTTCTCCTCCTCGTCCTTCTTCTTCTCCTCTTCATCTCCTTGGAGCATAGGTCCTCAGCGGACTCACACCAAGTGCTTTGTAGAATAGTTCATTCCAGGATGGGTTTTTGTCGTGTCCTCCTTTAAAGTGTCGTCCCTGGAGTGAGGAGAGTCAACACCCACATTATAATATTTTTTCCCTATCAATATCCTGGAGAATCCACCAGCTTCCGTCCAACACACTCCATCAGCCCATGGACACCTTTTCCTATTACTCTCTCATTGTCGTACTATGCCCCCTCTCATACTTCCCCAACGCAACATATTCAACAACTCTTGCTTCTAAAAATTAATAAAGATTAATTTATTAAAAGAAAAGTGTAACGTATATGAGACGTGTATGCGAAGAAAATGTGTGATGTGTTCTATAATGTGTGTAGGATCGGACTCTCAGATAATAGCATAGTCAGTTCATCCTTGCAAGGACACACTACAGCACGTTAAGTCAGAACAAGTCCACCTCACCCGGTACTGTATCTCTCCTGCCGGACACCGACTGTCATCTGTAGCTACCTGGTAATCCATCTTCCTAATCATCCGAAATAGATACTGTTTGTGAAATTACAGCTGATCATGGACCGGTTGCCCAATGCACATAATTTCCTATCGTTCTTAAAGAATGCACAAATCCTTTGTAGTGAGTATTTAGGTATCACTGTTATTGTTAATATACTTGAACCTAACTAGTGTCTATCCAGGCTCAGGTATCAGGTCTTTTGAACTATTTCCCTAGAATATATCATACCATGTGACTATTATATTGATGTTTTTTTGTGTATGTACCAATGTTCTTATGCTGTGTGATGCATTAACAATCATCACCCATCTTAGGTGAACCATCTTTCTTCTCGGACGTTATTCCTTTTTTGTAAGAAACATTTTTGTGTCCAACTGGTTTTATGTCTAATTGACGTTGCATTTCACCAAACCCAGTGTTGAACTTCCTCGTAACTGGTAGGGAACCTGTGAGAGAAACAACACATCTGGTGATAGTACTAGTCACTGATCCTACCGGCTGAGTGTAAGCCTATTGCCTTGCTCAGTTATTTTATAGCTAACTAAACTCTGTCATAGAGCATATTAGCTCCTCACCTACGTCCGAATCAGGCGATGACAAGGAAAGACCCATAAACAGAGTGCACAACTTCAGTGGGCAACCCATTGAAAGATCCCCCCATTGGACACTTTCCCCATCTTAAATCTCTCCAATTATCACTCCTCTATCCTATTCATCCTAGCAGAGCCAATTATCACTTCACTACTCTAACTAGTTTTCAACTAACAGTGCTAATCATCACACTCTAGTTTAAGCAAGACTACTGCCTATATTAATTAGGCCTAAATAGACTATATTGACTACCTTATGCAAAACCGCCTCATTCCGGGATGGCTGCTACACTTTGCCATAACGACACATGCTAGTTCCATTGGCACCTTGCCGTCTTGACAGACGATAGTTTGTGCTTTAAAAAGGCATAATAACTTTTAACTATGGCGGTAGCGAGTGTGACTGATAAGGCCAATTTGCGCTGTAAATGTCCGTTCACAGTGGGTGCATGTGAACACGTGGTCATTTCCACCATCATGCACCATCTTACGTCTCAAACGCTTGGTGTGTGACTTTTCTGCAATAATTTTCTCCTTTGACTTTATTCCATTTCTGATATTTGCCCTCCATGCAACACGTTCAGCGGCGACTTGCTCCCAATGTGCATTATCAATGCCTGTATCAATCATGTCCCGCTTACACACATCTTTGTATCGTAGTAGAGGCCGACCCTGAGATCTCTTACCCATCTGTAATTCACCAAAAAAGATATCCTTTGGTATTCTACCATCATCCATCCTCCTAAGATGTCCTATCCATCTAAGTCTGTGAAGACTGAGCATGGAATAAACTGTCACACAACCTGATCTTTCCAATACTTCAGTATTTGTGATTTTGTCTTGCCACTTAATACCAAGAATTCTTCGCAGACACCGCATATGAAAGCTGTTTAAATTGTTCTCTTGGTGTGAGTAAGTTGTCCAGGTTTCACTGCCATAGAGAAGATTACTAAGGACACAGGCTTGATAGACAAGGACTTTTGTTTTGGCAGTAAGCTTCCTGTTCTCCCAGACTCTTTTTCTTAACCTGTTCATTGTTGTTGCTGCCTTACCAATCCGGATGTTGATTTCCTGATCTAGGGATAATTTGCTATTTACCACTGATCCTAGATATGTAAAATGGTCTACTATCTCTAGTTCGGCGTCGTCAATAAAGATTGATGGTACCTCATGTGCACCTTGTGACATAATCTGTGTCTTCTTTTTGCTAATTGTTAAACCAAATTCAGAACAAGCATTGGAGAATGCAGATAGTAGACATTGCAATTCTTCCTCAGAGTGGGTCGTAACTGCAGCATCATCTGCAAAAAGCAACTCTCTGATCAGTACCCTCCTAATTTTGGTCTTAGCCTTCAATCTCTGAGCATTGTAGAGGCCGCCATCTGAGCGTGAGTGAATGTATATACCACCATCCTGATCACGAAATGCATATTTCAGTAGAAGTGAAAAGTATATTCCAAAGAGGGTGGGAGCTAGTACACAACCTTGCTTAACTCCACTCTTGATTTCAAATTCTTCAGAAGTTGCACCATCAAACTTGATTATACCCTTCATGCCTGTGTGGAACGATTCCACAATGGACAGAAGAGTTGGTGGGCAGCCAATCTTCTTTAGTGCCTTGAACAGACCCTCACGACTGACCAAATCAAATGCCTTTGTGAGGTCGATGAAGGCAATAAACAGTGGTTGATTCTGTTCACGGCATTTTTCTTGCATTTGTCGCAATGAGAATATCATATCAGTGGTAGACCGGTTCTGTCGAAAGCCACACTGTGATTCGGGGTAGACTTGATCTCCTAGGACTTGAAGTCTGCGCAGAACAATTCTGGCAAATACTTTTCCAACAATACACAGAAGTGAGATACCCCTATAGTTGTTGCAATCGCTCCGATCGCCCTTGTTCTTGTACAGTGTTATGATGCTTGAATCTTTGAAATCCTGTGGGACTTGTCCTTCACACCAGCATAGCTCTATTAGCTGGTGGATCTGTATAGTGAGTGTGTCTTGCCCACTCCTGATAACCTCTATTGGAATCCCATCCTTACCTGGAGCCTTGCCAGATGCAAGTTCATTTATAGCACACTTAACTTCTGTTATGGTGGGAAGTGTGTCCAGGTGGTCAAGAGTTGGTAGAGCCTCTATGACGTTGAGGGCATCATCCGCTAGTTTGGTCTCACTTGAGTAAAGCTCCAAATAGTGCTCTACCCATCTGTCCATCTGCTGTTTCTTATCAGTGATGACTTCTCCAGTCAAGGTTTTCAATGGTGCACTTCTTTTGATCACTGGACCACAAGCTTTCTTTATTCCTTCATACATGCTTCTTATGTCTCCCTTATCACTTGCGATTTGAATGGACTCACATAACTTGATCCAATAATCATTTGCACACTGCCTGGCAGCCTTTTGCACATCCTTCCTAGCTTGCCTTAGCTCACTCAGAGTGTTACGCGTTGGTCTTTCCTTGTTTCTTAAGAGAGCTTTCTTCTTCTTATCAATCAGGGGCTGCAGAGTCTTGCTGTTGGCCGCAAACCAGTCCTGCCTCTTATGATCCACAGTGCCGTAAACCCCTACGGCAGTTTTATATAAATCTGTATCTGTATCTGTATTTAGGTAGACAGTTTTATACATGCTAGTTAATTATCAATTAATCTAACACTGTAGAGCTCTCCCACAAACACGTCCATCATAATCCACGGTTTTGGTCAACACTGTTTCTCCCAATAATGGTTTATGGCAAACCCTAAAATTGGTCACGTGATGGTATTCTTCCTGTCCACACAGGTGTTATTTGGGCATATCATCCATTGTCAAGAATCTATCCTCCCTGGCTCAATCAATGTCAGAGTTGTCATCACTTGTTTTGACTCCCACAACAAGCTAGCGAGTTCCTGTGTGCTCCCAACAACGGGTTTCCCAACAAACCGCCAATCTTCTTGATGTCCGGAAACTCTAAATGACAGACGGACTGTTTTCTTCCGAGCTGAGTACTTCCGCTCTCAATCCGACCTGTTTATAAACTATCAAAGAGGTGTATTGAGTCATCTCACTCACTTCCCCTACACATCTGCAGCTGTTAACTTTACCCGACCTGTGATGGTTGACATCTGATTGTAACCAGGATCTGACGGGTTCTATCTGTATTCGAATGTTGATAAACTGTCAAAGCGATGCAGGGATTTGTCTCACTCACCACCGAATGTTCCTAATCTGTCGACCAGATGTAAACACGTGCAGCTGTAACTTTTGACCGTCCTGGGGATTTTGACATCCAATTTGTTTTTTCTGTTAGTTAAAATAGTTTTGGCTTTGCAGATAGGCCGGTTAATCAGAAAGTCTCTATAGTAATCAACTGGTTAAACGCAGGGTTTTATTTTTGTGACAGTTTTGCAGCTAAGGTTGTCTCCGGGCTTAAGTAGCTAGTCTCACGGTAACCCTTCTAAGGTTACCCAAGGTAGGTTGCAGAGTTACTGTTCTTCGCTTCTCAAATGGGCTCCTTTAACACACGGTCGACCGCATATGCTGTTATCACATTATGAGGTACATCTGTAGTCGGAGAGTGTTCGCCTGATGGTGAGTGATGCTAATAATAGAGCAAGCTAATCCACACGCAAATTGCAGCCCGGCGCTACTGTCACGTTTCTGGATGTTATGGGCTGTTGTTTATTTGGTTTGGCTGCTGACTGCCTACTCAAACAGGACAGCACAACTCACGTTAGTCCATCAACAAGTCTATCACACCATATGAGGAGAACGACAACGTCTTTATTGTCGGTCAGCATCAGAAACGTTAAGGAATGCAGAGGATGATCCAGGCTTCAGTCCTTCACATGCTACTCTCATTCACGCTGTGATCTGACAACTCAAACCTACACAATTGGGTAGACTGTTAGGCAACGGAGCGTGAACTCGCCTGTGTTGGTAGTGTCGATGTGTCTAGGTGTAAGCAACATAGCCCTAACTTCCTCGCGTGCTCTAATTTCAAATCATTTGGGTATTACCTGTTCCACAATATCATACATGCTCTGGCGCGGTCACTTCAAGAACCCTCAATAAGATACGAAACCACATCACCGTGTATAAGCCGTTGATGGCAAGCTGCGCTTCTAACTGTCGGCTGGTAACAACTGTAAACTTGTGTCTTGTCTTCACCAAGGCTGGAGCTCGAATGCCCAAAACTACCGTTAGGTAGTTATGCCACGTACTGTATGACGTGGCATTTGTTTATTCTCGGTGCTCCATTGTGCACCTTTCCACAACTTTCCCAATTCTAATTATTGATGCACTCGCTCATCAAATTAATTCTATGCTACTGTCATTTGCTATACGACAGCTACTACAAGTAGTGTGTGTGGACTACCCTTGAGTTCAAAGATGGCGAGCGCAAAACATGGAATATATTATGACGTGAGGTGAGCAGCTCTCTTTCTAAAATCGAAAAATACAGATATGTAAGATACAACGTTTCTTCTATTCCTTATTCCGCGTTCCATTGTTTCCAGCGTCTCAAGTGCAGTCGGCGATATGTGATGAGTTGAGGCGACACAGATGTGCTTGTGTGCTGTATCCTATGCTTAATATAAAAATTATGATTTGCTGGTATTGCATGAGATGTTATATCTGAATATTAAAGACACAAACAATAGATTGCACTATTTATGGCCTGACATATTTCGCTGTATCTCGTCAGGTACATACTGCAGAAATCACACATCATAAACTAAAGTGATTAGACAAATCCTTAAAGCTGAAATATACACATATTCACACAGTACTTTCAATTGTCTACCACGGTAATTTTAAACTGACTATCATGTCTTTCTGTTTGCACAAAACTAGCTTCTGTCGATTAATCTGCTTTAGCAACTTTTAACAAGCGACCATTATGTGCATTAAACAACACGCGAAATGCTTTGTCCCTATCAATCACGTGACCGGTTTCCAAAATGTGCCGTCCAATCGATGACTTCGGAGGTTTGTGATGTGTCGGCTTGGTCAGGTTTTTAGCGTCTTTATTTATTATTATGTCAATCCAATTGGGTGTGTGTTTGACCACCCTGTTGTTTGACTGCCTCTCTGTTCTGTTGATGTAGGTAGACTGGCATCTGCAAGTAAACTGATAAATACTATTGGATTTGGCATACAGAAGGATAGGTCCCGTTACTGCTGGGGTCTGAAAAGGTGTGGTTCTGTTCCAAATAACTGGAGTTACAGCATAGAATGTTCGGCCGATTTCTGTAATGAGCCGGCCCTTAGACGCTGCATTACGTCATCCTATCGAAAAGTTAGCTGGATAAATACCTTGAGTTTAGGTACTGAAGTTTCATCGGGTCCTGGTTTCGGCTGTTGGCGGTAGCCCTTTGTAAATCCAGTACCCATTCAGGTGTAAGACATTCTTCAGAGTTTCAAATTCCTCTGTAAGTGTTTCCTGGGTGCCAATCTACCTGGCTTGATAAAATAGGGTGCGTGCTAAGCCACGTGTGTACTTGACAGGTACGAAGCTGTGGAAATTTAAGTATTGGCCAGTCCACGTTTCTTTGTGGTATATCGATCTTTGAATTGTGCCGTCTGCTGTATGTCTCACTGGAATATCTAGGAACGGCGACGCTTCGTTGTGTTCGTGTTCCATAGACGGAGAGGTGTCACTATCCGTCTGGTTCATTATGGCTGGAATGATGTTGCTTGTAGCTCGTCTGTGGTGATGATTATTATATCGTCCACATAACGACGGTAGAAGACCACGTTGTTAATATCTGAGGATCTCTTTTCTTCTAAATGTACCATGAAGATGTCCGCTAGAATAGGACCAAGAGGACTCCCCAAGGCCACTCCGTCAGTTTAGCTGTAGGACTTTTTAAAAAATTGAATTTCATGTTAGTTAGTTAGTTAGTTAGTTAGTTAGTTAGTTAGTTAGTTAGTTAGTTAGTTTAGTTAGTTAGTTAGTTAGTTTAGTTAGTTAGTTAGTTAGTTCGTTCGTTAGTTCGTTAGTTAGTTCGTTAGTTCGTTCGTTCGTTCGCTCGCTCGCTAGCTAGCTAGCTAGCTAGCTAGCTAGCTAGTTAGCTAGTTAGTTTAGTTAGTTAGTTAGTTAGTTAGTTAGTTAGTTAGTTAGTTAGTTAGTTAGTTAGTTAGTTAGTTAGTTAGTTAGTCGACAGATCATCATCATTGCACATCGAACCATTCAGTCCATAAGTGCTCGGATCCCCTCCTCATGTTGGTGATACATAGTAATAATAGCCTCTCCAGAATAGATGTCGGTATGCCTAGTTTTAATCTTTTGTCTTTAATGTGTTCATATATTATTTTTACTGTCTCGTCTAATGAAACTTAGGTTAATAGGAAGGCTATATCCATGGATGCCGTGTGTTTCCTATGTATGTCCATTGCATCCAATAATTCCACCAGTTCGAATGTATTTCTGAATATTTTGGATCGAAGGACTGTCGTGCTGGCTTTAAAATTTCAGCTAGCCATCTCGCCATCCGGTGTTGTGCAGAGTTAACCGTGGACAGGATCGGTCTTAGCGGGATTCCGGGCTTGTGAAGTTTAGGCAATAAATGAATCACCAAACAACGAGAAGTAGATTGTGAGCTTTACTAAAACACGATTACAAGGTTTAAAAAAATGGACGTTGTGACCAAAGTCTTCGTAAACACAGAACAAACTCACATAAACCGACACACCACACGGAAATCACTACATGAAAAAAGTCACTTATCTGTTTCCTTTTTTGGCTGAAAACGTCTTTGAGCAACTATCAGTGGATGGAATTAACCGGATTGGATCTCTTTCCTCATTTTTGCATCCAGGTCCTCCGACTTGTTTACTTTTGATCTAACTGGAATTTAGATTCGTCTGATAAGATATCTTCCATTTTACTCTGTTAGTCTGACATGTCCATCAATAATGCACCACTACCTTTGACACCTATGTCTGGTTTCAGTATTCCGAGGGTTTTGTTAGCCTTTAATGCTTTTAATTCAGTCAGGCGTTTGTTGGACAGCAGGCATGTCTGTTTAGAGGGTGTTGTGCGATACTGGTGTTCTAAACTACCAGTCTGACCTTCAGCCATCCGACCGACTCAGCAATCGTGGGTGTTAACTTAGAGACTTGATCAAACAGCATTTCAAACTGTGCTTGCGACACAATACGGTTGATGTGTTTGGGTTTTATGCAGAATTTTAATCCGTAATCTCAGTTGATCGGATAGATGTTGTATTTGTTCATTTGGTGGTGAATCATCTACTGATCTTTGATTTCATGGCTACCAAATGTTGCCAACAGTCTGTTTCATAGTGTTGTTATTATCTGGCATTACTACTAGTATTCTACGTTCACTGTCTGTTGACAACAATTTGTCTCAATTGTTTGTTATATGTTTATGTCTACCAACATTAGTTGCTATCAAGTGTTGCCAACAATATTTTTGTGTTAAGTTTATATGTATTTTGAGTTGAATGGAGCTGAATTGAGTCAAGAACCGTCATCAAAGCTCGGGACATTCCCATACGGGCTCCGTCTTCAGCTTCAACAGGCAGCGAAGAGTCCCAATACTAATGATACCAACTGCAGTCTGAATACGTGCCCGTCTGACCATTCCTGTGAGTACTGAGTGTCGGCCAGATGCTCAGGTCATTCCCCACCCTACCGTTTTTTTTTGTTCAGGTCTCATCTCATCTCATCATGTTCCTCTTGTACCTTGCGGTGTCGAGGTGAAGTATAAACATCGTGAGAGTGCCCGATTATGGGCTTCATGTATCGATATTCCCATGGACTCTGCTATTCCCATTTGTTCAGGTAATGATTAATGTGTTCTTCCACACTATTCACGTGATCTCAAAGGACTCTGGCCACATCTGTATTATCATGCATCAGTATCCCACCCAAGCCACCCATCCAATCTGTCCGCCTGCTCATCTTCCGCCGCACTAGCTTGTCCCGGGAAATGATCCAACGGATGCGCTATATCTGTGATATTTTTTTTTAAATTTAAGCATGCCAAGGGCCGTTTGAATTTTTATACCCTATTTACAGCACTTCGCTGGGCTGGTCACTTGACTCCATGCCAGATCACAGGCTTCCTAAAAGAATTTTTTTACGGCGAGCTGCTATGTGTTAAACAATCTCAAGGCGGCCAGGGGAAACTCTTTAACGAGACTGAAGATCTCACTGACAGCTTTTGGAATCCATCACGACACTTGGGAAACTGCTGCCAAAGACAGAAATTCGTGGCGTACATCCTTACGCTAGGGTGTAGTTACTTGTGAAGCAAAAAGGACTGCGAGAGCCGTAAAAAATAAGTCTGGACGGAAAACCCACTGCAGGAGATCCGCCTCCTGGAACGTCAAGCATTCTTTTCCCGCACTGTCAAAGAACATTTAGAAGCAAAATAGGCCTTACCAGCCATCTTAGAACATACGGCTCCAAACATTAAACCCAACTGGATTAAATGAATGGTCATTATCATTCTTGATGGACAAACATAATTTATAACGTTATTGGCGGACCATACAAAATTGTCAACTAAAAAATTTAGCCTGCTATATGTGGTCAAAGATTTAAATTAACTCACCCTTAATGGAATGGCCGGAACTGCTTCTCTTTGATGATGGGTGTAAAGTTAGGTGGTATTGATGATGGAATGGCGAGGTCGAGAAGGCATGGCTGGGAAAGAGGCAGGCTGTCAAAGACTGACAAAAAGCCAGGAAGGCTAACATGCCAGGTTGAGTTGGCGGACCTGAAGACTGAGGTCCGTAGGACGATGACTTTATTCAAATCCTGCGCCAAACAGGCCAAGGCCGAGAAATGGGACGAGTTCTGCAGAAAGGTGTGATCCGAGCGATCTCTTACGACATTCTGGCGTCTCCATAAGAGCATGAACGGCGCTGCACAAGGTAGGGGTATTCCATACTTTCAAGGCACAGACCTCACATGGAAAAAGTCGGATGCGGATAAAGGTAAGGCCCTTCTTGCACGCTACATAGAGCAGACTGACCAGAAAGACGAGCCCGCCAGACAGAGGACCACAACGACACTTGCTCAGTTGTGCGAGTGGGTCGGGACAGACGAAGAGTGCATAATCACAGCTGAGACAATAAGTGCGATACTCAAGAAATCACCCAACACCGCCCCAGGCTCAGACGGCATCCGATATGGTGACCTACTGGTGATGCCAGATGATGACATGGAAGAACTGGCCAGAGAATTCAACACCAGTATCCAGAGGGGTCAGATCAAAGAGGAATGGCTACACAGCTACTTGCTGCCGCTGCCAAAACCGAACAAAGACCATTCCAAGATAAGCGACTACAGAATCATTACGATGCAGAACACCGCTGGCAAGCTACTGGAGAAAACTGTAGCACACAGACTTGCTTGTGACTTGGAACAACTCGGCTGCTTCCCGCCCACACTTGAAGGATAGACGTAACAAAGAGTCATGGCTGAATGCGGCGGTCTTTGCTCAAGATGTTTACGAAGGATTTCAGGTCAGAGAAGAGACATGTGCGGCCGCCATAGACTTAGAGGACGCATACAATAGAGTATCCTTCGAGCACTTGATGCAATCCCTCCTCAGACTGAAAGTGCACCCTCACCTTGTACGATGGATAGCTGCAGTTCTGCTGCAAAGGAAGGTGGTGCTAAGATGCGGAAGTTGGTCTTCTGAGCCGATAACGATATGTCCAGGATTGCCGCAGGTTCACCACTGTCACCAGTATTATTCAACGTGTATACGGTGCCGATCACTGAACAACAGTTGGACGGGAGGGGCTCGACTCTGACATTTGTTGACGACATCCTCGTGTATCGACAGGGTCGAGATAGACAGGCGGTTACTAATGATATGCAGGGCGAACTAGCTCGAATTTCCTCATGGTGTGCTGATGCCGATGCCGTTGTCAACCCTGCAAAGGCATCAGTTACATGGTTCTCCCTAAACAACCATATTGTGAACACAGACCTGCCGGCAGTAAGAATGGATGGGAGCATTTTGAGTAGAACCCAGTCAATGACATATCTTGGCGTGAGGCTTGATCGAAGCCAGTCCTTTAGAGATCATGTCCATTATGTCATAACGAAAGCTCGAAAAGGTTTGTCAGCAATGAGAGTCATGGCGACTGCCAATATCGAGCAAAGACTGCTAATACTTATGTTCCAAGGACTGGTGCTTTCACGCATCGAGTATGCCATGGCCATCCTCACTGTCAGCCCTACACAGATTGGAAGACTTGAAAAGGTAAAAAACGAAGCCATGCGCATCATTTTGGGTTGCACGAGAGACACCAGCTGTGCAGGAATGAGATACCTCCTTGACTTTCCAACAATGAAACACAGGATAAAGATCTGGAGAGCTATTGCATACTTAAAAATAAGTGCAGATGAGCAGCACCCTTTGCATGACGCTATATTCAGAGAAAAGGGTGACAGGTTAAAGAGAAAAAGTTGTAAAGTAGCAGAGAAGTGCGTGAGCATTTACAGCGCGTTCAGCGGGCCGAACCGTTCAAGAATCCAGTGGTGCCCACTCTAAGACGATGGAGGTGATGGCAGTTACACAGGCTTTCATATGGCTGGAATCACAGCATTATACCAACGTGTGTGTACTAAGTGATTCAATGAGCATGATTCAGAAGGTCAAAGCTGGATCTGTACGTAGACAGTGGACTGAGTCGCTGCGAAAGTCTGTTGTCCGTAAAGTCACCTTCATCTTCGTCCCGGGACATGCAGGAGTCGAGGGAAATGAACGAGCTGATAAACTGGCTGGCTCTGCACCCTTTGTATACGGCCAGCCCATGGATCGTGCCGATGTTATTAACGTCCTTAAAGATATGTCGAGAACAGAGGACTTTGACGTCAGTGAATCCACATCGCTGTCCAGGATGAAAGACTTGGGTGTAAGAATCGGCACGGCCAGACGCGAGAGGTACAGCGGGAAAACGAGGTGCCTCGTTAACCAACACAGAACTGGCACTATTAGCCACCGAACGTTGATGCATATGCTGGGGGGAGGATCTGAGCACCTATAGACTTGTCCGGAGTGCAATGAAGATACCCCAACTGATAACTGATAACTGGTAACTGATGATGTTGCTACAAGATTTAGTGATGAGTGTTTATAAATCACACTAATTTAGTCTCGCCGAATACGGCCTGCGAGCCAGACGATTCCCGCCACTGCAATAATAGGCTCCGTTTTTCTTTCATCTTCCAGGGTGTGGTGCCTTGAATTTCCCCAAGGTCACGGTAGAGACTGTGTCACCATGTTTTTTTATGCCAACAACACGAGAATATTTTGCTTTTTCTAAACTTGGTCTCCGAGGACAGTGACTTGTAACTCTTTCAGTACCAGGCGATATTGAAGCAGACGCCCGGGATGGACCGTGCAAATAAAACAGCAATAAAATAATAAGCATGAAGTTACTAGTTTCACCAAGACTGTACTTGTATGTATATGTCATCAAGAGTGTATGTGTATGTATATGTGATCACGACTGTATGTGTATTCATCAAGACTGTATGTGTATGTCATCAAGACTGTATGTATATGTTATCAAGAGTGTATGTGTATGTATATGTCATCAAGACAGTAGGTGTATGTATATGTTATCAAGACTAAATGTATATGTCATCAAGACTGTAAGTATATGTCATCAAGACTGTATGTATATGTCAATAAGACTGTACTTGTATGTATATGTCATCAAGACTGTATGTATATGTCATCAACACTGTAAGTATATGTCATCAAGACTGTATGTATATGTCATCAAGAGTGTATTTATATGTATATGTCATTAAGACTTATATTTATGTCATGTATATGTCATCAAGATTTATGTATATCTCATCAAGACTGTATGTATATATGTCATCAAGACTGTATGTATATGTCATCAAGACTGTATGTATATGTCGTCAACACTGTAAGTATATCTCATCAAGACTGTATGTATATGTCATCAAGAGTGTATTTATATGTATATGTCATTAAGACTTATATTTATGTCATGTATATGTCATCAAGATTTATGTATATCTCATCAAGACTGTATGTATATGTCATCAAGACTGTATGTATATGTCATCAAGACTGTATGTATATGTCATTAAGACTGTATGTGTATGTATATGTCATCAAGACTAAAGGAGAATGTATATATCATCAAGAATGTATGTGTATGGATATGTCATCAAGACTGTATGTGTATGGATATGTCATCAAGACTGTAGGTGTATGTATATGTCATCAAGACTGTAGTGTATGTATATGTCATCAAGACTGTACGTGTATGTATATGTCATCAAGACTATGTATATGTCATCAAGCCTGTAGGTGTATGTATATGTCATCAAGCCTGTACGTGTATGTATATGTCATCAAGCCTGTAGGTGTATGTATATGTCATCAAGACTGTAGTGTATGTATATGTCATCAAGACTGTAGGTGTATGTATATGTCATCAAGACTGTAGTGTATGTATATGTCATCAAGACTGTAGGTGTATGTATATGTCATCAAGCCTGTACGTGTATGTATATGTCATCAAGACTGTAGGTGTATGTATATGTCATCAAGCCTGTACGTGTATGTATATGTCATCAAGACTGTAGGTGTATGTATATGTCATCAAGCCTGTACGTGTATGTATATGTCATCAAGACTGTAGTGTATGTATATGTCATCAAGACTGTAGGTGTATGTATGTCATCAAGACTGTAGTATATGTATATGTCATCAAGACTGTAGTGTATGTATATGTCATCAAGACTGTAGTGTATGTATATGTCATCAAGACTGTAGTGTATGTATATGTCATCATGACTGTAGTGTATGTATATGTCATCAAGACTGTAGTGTATGTATATGTCATCAAGACTGTAGTGTATGTATATGTCATCAAGACTGTACGTGTATGTATATGTCATCAAGACTGTACGTATATGTATATGTCATCAAGCCTGTACGTATATGTATATGTCATCAAGACTGTACGTGTATGTATATATCAAGACTGTACGTGTATGTATATATCAAGACCGTGCGTGTATGTATATGTCATCAAGCCTGTACGTGTATGTATATGTCATCAAGACTGTAGTGTATGTATATGTCATCAAGACTGTAGTGTATGTATATGTCATCAAGACTGTAGTGTATGTATATGTCATCGAGACTGTAATGTATGTATATGTCATCAAGACTGTAGTGTATGTATATGTCATCAAGACTGTAGTGTATGTATATGTCATCAAGACTGTACGTATATGTATATGTCATCAAGACTGTACGTATATGTATATGTCATCAAGCCTGTACGTGTATGTATATGTCATCAAGACTGTACGTGTATGTATATGTCATCAAGACTGTACGTGTATGTATATGTCATCAAGACTGTACGTATATGTATATGTCATCAAGACTGTACGTATTTGTATATGTCATCAAGACCGTACGTGTATGTATATGTCATCAAGACTGTACGTGTATGTATATGTCATCAAGACCGTACGTATATGTATATGTCATCAAGACTGTACGTGTATGTATATATCAAGACTGTACGTGTATGTATATGTCATCAAGACTGACGTATATGTATATGTCATCAAGACTGTACGTGTATGTATATATCAAGACCGTACGTGTATGTATATGTCATCAAGACCGTACGTGTATGTATATGTCATCAAGACTGTACGTGTATGTATATGTCATCAAGACTGTACGTATATGTATATGTCATCAAGCCTGTACGTGTATGTATATGTCATCAAGACTGTACGTGTATGTATATATCAAGACTGTACGTGTATGTATATATCAAGACCGTACGTGTATGTATATATCAAGACTGTACGTGTATGTATATATCAAGACTGTTCGTGTATGTATATATCAAGACCGTACGTGTATGTATATGTCATCAAGCCTGTACGTGTATGTATATGTCATCAAGACTGTACGTGTATGTATATGTCATCAAGACTGTACGCATATGTATATGTCATCAAGACTGTAGTGTATGTATATGTCATCAAGACTGTACGCATATGTATATGTCATCAAGCCTGTACGTGTATGTATATGTCATAAAGCCTGTACGTGAGTCTTGCCAACTTTCTTTTTAAAGCTATGCTCAGAATTATCATCATCACCCAGTTGCGTATCCTATGCGTAACAGCCTATCCAAATGTCTCTTCGAAACGCAGCCGCGACCAATTTGTGCAGCAAACCGTGTCGCGTTGTGTTATAACGTGTTGTATGGGAGCCGGTCGTTCAGAAAGCAATGACAAACTACTGAACGTAAAATTTGCCTAGTACATCAACAGCAGCTGAAAAATGCTGGTGTTGACTACAACGTCTTGCATGGGATCTGCAACGTTAAAAAAAAAAAAAAAAAAGACTGGCGGTCGTCTGTTGCGTGGATTATCAGCGACACTAACACGAAATTTGTTCCACTCAAAAGATTTCTTGGTTAAGGCATTACTGCATGCTTTCTGAAACTCTGTCAGTGGGAGACACCAGCTGTGTAGCAATAAGATACCTCCTTGACTTCCTGACAATGAACCACAGGATCAAGATCTGGAGAGCTCGTGTATACTTTAAAATATGTGCAGATGAGCAGCTGCCTCTGCATGACGCTATATTCAGAGAAAAGCGCGATAGACTAAAGAAGGGCAAATCATGGATGGGTCGGGCGGAAGATGTCGTCAGACAGGTCTGCAGTCTTACCTGTATCAACCCCAGCAAGGAATGGGTGCCGGTGCCTTCAGCTTTTAAGTGCCCTTTCTCCTGCATTATCACACTCGACAGACGGTGCAGAGAGCAGAACCATGCCGCTGTCAATGCAGAGGTAACGCGCTCATCTATGAACACTCAGATAACCCCAAAGTGCTCATCTATACAGATGGATCTGTTGTAAAGCAGCAGAGAAGTGCGTGGGCATTTACAGCCCGTTCAGCGGGCCGAACCGTTCAAGAATCAAGTGGTGCCCACTCTATGACTACGAGCAGCATGACGATGGAGGTGATGGCAGTTACACAGGCTTTCATATGACTGGAATTACAGCATTATACCAACGTGTGTGTACTAAGTGATTCAATGAGCATGATTCGGAAGGTCGAAGCTGGATCTGTACGTAGACAGTGAACTGAGTCGCTGCGAAAGTCTGTTGTCCGTAAAGTCACCTTCATCTTCGTCCCGGGACATGCGGGAGTCGAGGGAATTGAACAAGCTGATAAACTGGCTGGCTCTGCACCCTTGGCACGGCCAGACACGAAAGGTACATCGGGAAAACGAGGTGCCTCGTCAATCAACACAGAACTGGCACTATTAGCCACCGAACGCTGATGCATATGCTGGGGGATGATCTGAGCAGCTATGGACCTGTCCGGACTGCAATGAAGATACCCCAACTGATAACTGATAACTGAATGTCAATGTCTTAACTTAATTATTAGTAAGTAAAATGCGCTGTACTGTTTCGTCAAGGGTATGGCTCAGTACAACCTCTTAGACAAGAATTCCTTCGGGTTTGCTGTCCTTAGCCTTTGACTTTTCCCAGTCTACCTACTAGGCATCAGGTTTATGTAATACTTCGACTGGTTCGTACCCTTTGGTCTGCCCGACATGGGAGACCCCACCAGTAGCTGCGCTATCATCTGTATAGCTCTCGGAAGTCACTGGAAAGCTCCAGTCCCTCTACCTCTACAATGTGAATACACAACAGATGAGCTGTGGCAATCTTGTCGGAGTATGTATGGAAACACAAAATTTGACATGTGTACGTTGTTTGTTGGGGAGATTGTTGCGCGATTTTGCACGAGGAGCTAAAAGGAGTGGGGTTTAAGACGAAAACAAAGATGGCAGAGTTCAGGCTTTGTGCCCAGCAAGGAAGGTGAAATTGGAGCTCAGGAATAGGTTCTTGGAGCTTTTCAGAAGACACGTTTTGCTTACACTGGTGGATGCGGTGGGTGTAGGTTCAAATTCTGAATTTTAAAATAAATTTAACTTAGAAGGCACAGTCAGTGACAACTGGAAGGTTCTCGAGTAACTTCAGAGCAGAGAATATGGCCTAAAAACTGCAGCAGGTACATTATTCAAAAGATGTCTTTGTTTAATGTGAATTTTATTTGCCAAATAAAATATCACTGTACATAGTGTGTCCTTGTCGACAAATATCATCTAATTGAGGTTTGAAGAAAAAGAACTTGCAAAAAAAGACAGACAAGAAGAGAGAATAATAGAATCCTCTGAAGCCAATTGACGACGGTTGTAAACGTCACGTGACCAGCCGCTTGTTAATAATGTACGAGACATTATTCACAAACGTTTGTGAATAATGTCTCCCCCTCCAACCAACATTATTAGTTGGTGGCAGAGAAAAAATAAGAGAAACAAATAGCTCTCTTTACAGATGCGAAGTTGGTTGTTTTAATACTGAAGAGCAGAAACAGTGCAGAACAAAGCAGACCTAAGTGATAGGTATAGACACTACCTATGATGAGGCCAAGAGATTTATAAGAAGCATTATTGAACCAAGTGGGAATCAGAGCATCCGGGCCTGCAGATGATGCATATTACAAATTCCATCGAAGAAAGCACGTAGCAATCGTCAGAATCGACATAGGATACCATTTGCTGAAATCATCATCATCAACTGCACTGCTGATAAGCGTGGGCGATCATGTTCACCATTTTGCACAATCACAAGTTCTGGAACAATCACAAGTTCTGGAACAATCACAAGTTCTGGAACAATCGCAAGTTATGGATCAGCTCTGTGTTCTTGTATCGATTATGCCATGTGGCGGGGCCATCCAGATATTTATCTTTTTGCTTTCTTTTTTCACTCTTCCCATTAATCTGGTAATATTACAGCTAAACATGTATTGCAGGAAGGCCCAGCATATGCAGGATAGAGAACACTATATTGTCCTCCACCTGCTCCATTTCAGGATAAACTTGAGTTGAGTAGAGTCAAGGTCTGACATCACAGTACTGGAGACATTTCCATATTTGCTCAATCCTCATCTTCAACAGTTAGTGAAGAATCCCAATACTAATGGTACCCATAGCAGTCTGATTATGTATCCTTCTGACCTTTCCTCAGAGTCCTGAGTATCGGCCAGATCCTCTGGTCACTCCCTGCAGTACCATACTCTCCAAACCCTGATCATCTATCTGTTCTTCTGCACTATACACAATTCCAAAGTGTCCCGACCACACCTGGGCCATATCATGCATCAATACCTCACCAGCGGTGCAGACTCAACCAATCTGTCCACCCGCTCGTTTCCCAACCCAGCAGTATGTCCTGGAGAAATAATCCAACAGATGTTCTCTGTTTTTGAGGACAAACTCTAAGGAGATGTCAATAAGCTCTTGTTGACAGCTGTATATTCATAGACGTCTGAAAGTGTAGGAAGAAGAAGGAGGGAGGAGGAGGAGGAAGAAGAAGAAGAAGCATTTGTTATTATTCCTGATTGATTGATTGATTGATTGATTGATTTGGGAACCGACATCACAGCATTCATATTATTCCTGATGTACGTAGGTAGGTAACAAACTTTGTTACGTTCCTAAATTCTGTTTCAGAAGCTGATTCTCATTTTTAACAAAAGATGGCGGCCAATTTAATTGTGTTATTGTGCTATGGTGTTGACAACTTGCGATGAGGGAAGAATGCAACATGTAACGTTTGTTTATAGATGATAACCAGTGTTTTATAGTAATTACACAGGTAAACGCATTAATTAAATTGATAATGTAATAGTAATACTTAAGTATAAAGTGAGATTTAAAAAAGACACTTATTAAAATATTAATTAACTGTAATATGTATATATTATATACTATTACTATACTATACTATTATTATTATTATTAATTTATTATTATTAGCGAGTCCCATCAACAATTTAATTTTGAGTATTTACAAATGAGACTGCCACAGTAGATAGGCCTTGAAATTCAAAATCTAATGGTACCTCAATGATGCGTGTATGTCACTTCTAAGTGAAGATATTCACATCTTTGTGAAGGTGAGACGAGTTGCGATTTTTCATCCTATTCATCCGTAAAGAGAGCTCTCTAATGTGTCCCTTTCCTCCAATCAGCGACACCCGCTGGTGTCTGCGCGTCTATGCGTGCGAGATTGTCTCAAACGGTCATATGAAAACTGACTTCAAAAATATGTTCCGTCATGTTAAATGATTACAAAATAGTACAAGTATACAAATCGCAGATTTTGTGTGTTGACAAGTGTAGCGCATTCGATATGCACGGCCGTCATGACCCATTCAAAAAGTCACATCTTCGTAGAAAATCTGTTTTTCAACCACAATTTGAGCAAGTTTAGCTATGAAACTATGCTGATTCAGGGGCAATATTTTATATGGCAATCAAAATTCACATTAAACAAAGATATCTATTGGATTCACCGATTCCGATCGCGATCATTTGGCTGCCTCCGTGGTATTCGCTCCCCGGCAGTCAGCAGCTTGCACAGATCCATAGAGCACACTGTATTCACACACTTCCAGTTTCTTAGTTATATCATCTAATAATTTTGTGAAAAATAAAAAAAAAATGTCCAGCCAGGAAGAGAACCCCGGTCTCCCTCGCCTCTTGCGTGACAGGCGAACTGCTTATGACTCCGCTAGCGAGAACACAATAAATTTTCCACAAAGATTTTTATATAGACAAGCCGCCGTTTTGGGTTTCATGATCGTAACACATTTTCGCCTGTTTTTCAACCACATTTAAAGCAAGTTAGCGATTAAACTTTCCAAATTTCTCAAAAATCTGATGCAGAATTCGAAAAACCATCTACAATTTATGGTTTTCTATTGAAAGCGCCAGAAAAAAATTATTTACGGTTCAGCTTGCCGTTTTCATTTTTCTCCGCGTGCGAGGTTGGTCTCAACCAACACGTGTCATAGATGGATTATGAAAACTGACTTCAAAAATATGTTCCGTCATGTTAAATGATTAAAAGATAGTTCTAGTATACAAATAAATTATTAATGATCTTTAAACTTTTGTTCTCTTTAACTGTTGTAGGTCAAATTGCACGTTTTGAGTGATGAAAACTGAAAGTGTACATGCCAATTCGATCGATACGCGCATGCGCAGTCACCATGGCACATGGCCATTATCATGCCATGCGTTTACCCATTCACAAAAACACGCTTCGCCGAAAATGTTCTTTTACATCCACAAAAGAGCTAGTACCGCGATGAAACTTTCCAGATATATTTAAAATTGTAGGCAAAGTTCAAAAATACATCTATAATTGATGCAATTCTATCAGCAATGCTAGAATAGTGTTACAAAGTGCACACGCCAGTTGGATCGATATGCACAAAGAACAAAAACATGCCTCCGCAGAAAATGTTGTTTTTCTCCACAATTACAGCTAGTACAGCGATGAAACTTTCCAGATATATTTAAAATTGTGTGCAGAATTCAAAACTGCATCTATAATTGATGCAATTCTATCAGCAACACCAAACAAAAAATTAATTGCGGTAAGTATGAAATATATTCGTATTTATATAAAAGTTCACCATGTTTTCAACCAATCGTCGTGCACGGAATATTAGGCCAACCTTTCCTGGAAAACCCAGGATGACGTGCGTTCTTGTCACGTGAGATTTGAATGAATGAATGACATCGAAAGAATGCATGGTAAATTAGACAGCATTTTCCGGGACAAGATTTTCAATCGCGGGATGACTCCGTACATGACTTTTGTTTTTACTTCGGGTAATGGCACGATGTCTCGTACATTATTCACAAACGGCTAGACACGTGACGTACGTTTGACTACATTATGAATTGTTTTTTGGAAATACTATTGTGTCCTCGATAGTGTAGTGGTTAGTATCTCTGCCTGTCACACGGGAGACTAGGGTTCGATTACCCGCCGGAGAGGCACATTTATGTTTTTTTTTTTTTAAATAAAAAATATTAAACATTGCAAATTAAAATATAGAACTGAGAAACTCGAACCTTGTGAATAAAGTGTGCTGTATGGATCTTTGGAAGCTGCCAGGGGGTGGGGGGTGTATCCCCCAGGCAGCGACGGAGTGATCGAGTGTCGGAATCGATGGAACCCATAGATGTCTTTGTTTAGTGTGAATTTTATTTGCCAAATAAAATATCACTGTACATAGTGTGTCCTTGTCGACAAATATAATCTTAGTGAGGTTTGAAGAAAAAGAACTTGCAAAAAAAAGACAGACAAGAAGAGAGAATAATAGAATCCTCTGAAGCCAATCGACGACGGTTGTAAACGTCACGTGACCAGCCGGTTGTGAATAATGCATGAGACATTATTCACAAACGTTTGTGAATGATGTCTCTCTCCCCCCCCCCCCCCTCTCTCTCTCTCTCTCTCTCTCTCTCTCTCTCTCCAAATGACAACAACACCTCGCTGCAGGAACAAATGTATTTCAAATTGATAATTCTGTGAAAGAAAGCGACTGAAAAAAAAAATAAAAACATGCAGAAAGTAGTAGTAGTACTAATTTTTGTTGTTTTTTTGTTTTGGCACTCGCTCGCTCGCTTTGAACTCAAGCATAATCCACACACTATTTTAATAGTATTTATGGTAGTGATGGACTGAATTTTGCATATGGATTAGCTTTACCAATTAACAGTGTCCCTCGCCACCAGGCAAACTCACTCTGGCTTCAGAAGTACTTGTAATTTACGTCCCCAAGTCAAGGACGACAGGTAAACATTTTATTTCAGCTGTCCGGTGCAGGGGTTGAACCGCTTACCTCAGTATCAGCACACTGGATGTTTAAGAACATGTGTTCTTACTAGGACTGCGGAAGTTAACGATTAATTAATTGATTAATCGTTAATTTTTTTAAAATGATTAATTAATTTTTTTTTTACGATTAATCGAAAACTTTTCTCCCATTACTTATACAAATTAACCGGATGTCGAAAAAATGTCGAACATTTTAAACATAGTGCTGCAAACACAACCGAGTTACAAAATAGTACTGAGTCACCATTGTGTAAGCTTGGGTATCACCTTTGACAGGTGTTTGTCTTTTACGGATCATGTGGAGGATTTGGTGGTGAAGGCTGGTAGGGGACTTAATGCATTGAGGGCTATGGCAGCAACCAGGGTAGATCAGAGGATGCTGTACAGGCTCTTTCAGCAGTTAATAATTTCTGTCATTGAGTATGGTTTGGGACTGCTGACAGTATCAAAAAGCCAGCTTGAAAGGTTGGAGCACATACAGAATGCTGCCGTGCGGTTAATACTGGGGTGCACAAAAGACACACCAATTATCTGCATGAGGCATATCCTGGTGCTACCTACAATGACGGATAGGTATAGGGTCCTTCAGGCCAAATGGTACCTGAGAGTTGCCGCAGACAGGGATCACCCACTGCATGCAGCAATGGATATGGTAAAGGGTCATAGACTAGGACGAGGCAGGTCCTGGATGGCACAGGCAGAACTTTCTATAAGTCAGGTGTGTGATCTAGAGACCATCAATCGTGAAAGAGAGTGGGTTGAAGTTCCGGATGTAAAAGGTTAAATTTTAGCA
>JACEFZ010024175.1:0-30838 GCA_014155875.1 Cepaea nemoralis | reverse complement strand
TCACTAGCCAGATGTAGTTATCTATTCACTAGCCAGATATAGTTATCTATTCACTAGCCAGATGTAGTTATCTCTTCACTAGTCAGATATAGTTATCTATTCACTAGCTGTCACTAGCCAGATACAGTTATCTATTCACTAGCTGTCACTAGCCAGATATAGTTATCTATTCACTAGCTGTCACTAATCTGATGTAGTTATTTATTCACTAGCTGTCACTAGTCAGATGTAGTTATCTATTCACTAGCCAGATGTAGTTATCTATTCACTAGCCAGATGTAGTTATCTATTCACTAGCCTAAATATTCTTGCCATAGTGCTCTAACAAAAATGACCGATAACTGGCACTTAAACATCAACAACGGGAGAATTTGTGGAGCTGTGTTTGTAGACTTAAAAAAAGCTTTTGATATGGTAGATCACGATATTTTAATTAGAAAACTAAAACAAATGAAGACAAGCACCACCATGGTGAACATAATTACGTCATTTCTATCCGACAGACAACAAGTCGTGTCCTTCAACAACTGTCTATCAAGACCCACACAACTTAATATTGGTGTGCCTCAGGGCTCAATACTAGGTCCGCTGCTTTTTGCAGTTTATATTAATGATCTTCCTTTATATATCAATACAACTTGTGATCTATTTGCAGACGACTGTACTATATATACTAGTCAAGAAAACCGTAGTGAATTAGAGAATTCTTTACAAAAGGAACTTGATAATCTTACTAGATGGAGCAATGAAAACCGCATGCAAATTAACATCGACAAAACCAAATCCATGCTAATAACGACCAGACAAAAACTACAGACACTAGCCATAACAGGACCACCACTCGAACTCCGCATGGGCTCGTTACCTATAGTTAATGTGACTGAACATAAAACACTAGGTCTTTTAATTGACAGCCATTTGAACTGGAGCTCTCATGTTCACGCTCTTACCAAGAAAATAGCACAAAAAGTTTACCAACTTGCTAAAATTCAGCACTTCCTGGACGAAAGCACACGAAAAATATTCTATACATGCTATATCCAATCACATCTCGATTACTGTTCCACAGTTTGGGATGGTTGCCCTAAATCTAATTTAAAACGACTATGTTCTCTTCAAAACCGCGCTATTCGTCTGGTTTCTGGCATAAAGCACGTTGAAAGTAATAATTTGTACAGTCATCTAAGACTTCTACCACTTCAAAAGCGCTTCCTTTTCAACAAAGCCAAATTAGTGAATAAAATTATATCTCAAAATACCCCAGAGTATCTTCTGCCGCTGATTCAATCTAATGCAATGAACAGCAAGCGCCTAAATTTGTTACATATCTCAAAGCCTAGATTGGACCTATACAAAACATGTTTCGCCTATTCTGGTGCTCACTTATGGAATGGTCTGCCTCCAGATCTGAAAACTCCAATGAGTCCCTACACATTTAAACGAAAACTCTTTCAATACTTAATCCATATCGACTATATGCCACCATGATTCATTTACTGGTATAATTGTTCATTATAATTGTTCACTATATATGTGTGTGCGTGTTGTGTGTGTGTGTGAGAGAGAGAGAGAGAGTGAATGTGTGTGTGCGCACGTGCATGCGTGTGTGTGGATAGAGTGATTGAGCGAGAAATGGTGGTGGAATGTGTCAGTGCATGCATTCGTACGTGTATGTGTGAGAGTAAGTGAGGGAGTGTGTGCGTGAGTGCATGCGTTAATGCGTATGTGTATGTGTGAGAGAGTGTGTGTGTGTGCGTGAAGGATTGTGTGTGAGGGAGTGAGACAGTGGGAGAGTTGTTGTGTTAGTGTGTGTGAGCGCGCGCATGCGTGTGAGTGTGTATATATGAAAGAATACAGAGAGAGAGAGAGAGAGAGAGAGAGAGAGAGAGAGAGAGAGAGCTGAGCAGATGCATGTCATGTAACACGCATGTTATGTAACACGCGAATCCATATGTTTGTGTATTCTCATCTGTCATATTATCAGTTAAATACCAGTTGATTTTATCATGTATAATATAAACTTATGTTCATTTCTGTAGTTTGAGTGAGTGAGTGTGACTGAGAGACAGAATGAGTTAGAGTGAATGAGTGAGAGTGAATGAGTGAGAGTGAATGAGTGAAAGTGAATGAGTGAGCGTGAGAGTGAATGAGTGAGCGTGAGAGTGAATGAGTGAACGTGAGAGTGAATGAGTGAGCGTGAGAGTGAATGAGTGAGCGGGAGAGTGAATGATTGAGCGTGAGAGGGAATGAATGAGCGGGAGAGTGAATGAGTGAGCGATGAGAGTGAATGAGTGAGCGGGAGAGTGAATGAGTGAGTGTGAGAGTGAATGATGAGAGTGAATGAGTGAGCGTGAGAGTGAATGAGTGAGAGTGAATGAGTGAGCGGGAGAGTGAATGAGTGAGCGGGAGAGTGAATGAGTGAGCGGGAGAGTGAATGAGTGAGCGTGAATGAGTGAGCGTGAGGGTGAATGAGTGAGCGGGAGAGTGAATGAGTGAGCGGGAGAGTGAATGAGTGAGAGTGTGTGTGTGTGAGTGAATTAGTGAGAGTGAGAGTGAATTAGTGAGAGTGAAAGAGAGAGAGAGAGTGTGTGTGTGAGCGTACGCATGCGTGTGAGTGTGTGTATATGAAAGAATACAGAGAGAGAGAGAGCTGAGCAGATGCATGTCATGTAACACGCATGTTATGTAACACGCAAATCCATATGTTTGTGTATTCTCATCTGTCATATTATCAGTTAAATACCATTTGATTTTATCATGTATAATCTAAACGTATGTTCATTACTGTAGTTTGAGTGAGAGAGTGAGTGAGTGTGAATGAGAGACAGAATGAGTGAGCGTGAGAGTGAATGAGTGAGCATGAGAGTGAATGAGTGAGAGTGAATGAGTGAGCGTGAGAGTGAATGAGTGAGAGTGAATGAGTGAGAGTGAATGAGTGAGCGGGAGAGTGAATGAGTGAGCGGGAGAGTGAATGAGTGAGCGTGAGAGCGAATGAGTGAGAGTGTCTGTGTGTGTGAGTGAATGAGTGAGAGTGAATGAGTGAGCGTGAGAGTGAATGAGTGAGAGTGAATGAGTGAGCGTGAGAGTGAATGAGTGAGCGGGAGAGTGAATGAGTGAGCGGGAGAGTGAATGATTGAGCGGGAGAGTGAATGAGTGAGCGGGAGAGTGAATGAGTGAGCGTGAGAGTGAATGAGTGAGCGTGAGAGTGAATGAGTGAGAGTGAAAGAGTGAGCAGTGAGAAGGAATGAGTGAGCGTGAGATTGAATCAGTGAGCGGGAGAGTAAATGATTGAGCGTGAGAGTGAATGAGTGAGAGTGAATGAGTGAGCGGCAGAGTGAATGAGTGAGCGGGACAGTAAATGAGTGAGAGTGAATGAGTGAGCCTGAGAGTGAATGAGTGAGAGTGAATGAGTGAGCGGGAGAGTGAATGATTGAACGGGAGAGTGAATGAGTGAGAGTGAATGAGTGAGCGTGAGAAGGAATGAGTGAGCGTGAGAGTGAATGAGTGAGCGTGAGAGTGAATCAGTGAGCGGGAGAGTGAATGAGTGAGCGTGTGAGTAAATGAGTGAGCGTGAGAGTGAATGAGTGAGCGGCAGAGTGAATGAGTGAGCGGGACAGTGAATGAGTGAGCGTGAGAGTGAATGAGTGAGCGTGAGAGTGAATGAGTGAGAGTGAATGAGTGAGCGGGAGAGTGAATGATTGAACGGGAGAGTGAATGAGTGAGCGGGAGAGTGAATGAGTGAGCGGGAGAGTGAATGAGTGAGTGGGAGAGACAGAATGAGTGAGCGTGAGAGTGAATGAGTGAGCGGGAGAGTGAATGAGTGAGCGGGAGAGTGAATGAGTGAGCGGGAGAGACAGAATGAGTGAGCGTGAGAGTGAATGAGGGAGCGTGAGAGTGAATGAGTGAGCAGGAGAGTGAATCAGTGAGTGGGAGAGTGAATGAGTGAGAGTGTGTGTGTGTGAGTGAATGAGTGAGAGTGAATGAGAGAGAGAGGGAGAGAGTGTGTGTGTGTGTGTGTGTGTGTGGGACGCGCTGGCATCACTACTTTTACGTCACATACTTTTTATGTACATATTTTTCTCCATGTTTAGCCTTGTTTATGTTTACAACATTCATTTCACAATGTTTATTTTTCTTCCTATGTAAATGTATAATGCTCTTGATGAACGAAAGACGAGTGATTGGAAGGGCCGAATGTAAGACGGGCCTGCGCGCCCAATTTGTGACCCTAATAAAGTTGATTTGATTTGATTTGATTAGTCAGATGTAGTTATCTATTCACTAGCCAGATGTAGTTATCTATTCACTAGCCAGATATAGTTATCTATTCACTAGCCAGATGTAGTTATCTATTCACTAGCCAGATGTAGTTATCTATTCACTAGTCAGATGTAGTTATCTATTCACTAGTCAGATGTAGTTATCTATTCACTAGCCAAATATAGTTATGTATTCACTAGCCAGATGTAGTTATCTATTCACTAGCCAGATGTAGTTATCTATTCACTAGCCAGATGTAGTTATCTATTCACTAGCCAGATATAGTTATCTATTCACTAGCCAGATGTAGTTATCTATTCACTAGCCAGATGTAGTTATCTATTCACTAGCCAGATGTAGTTATCTATTCACTAGCCAGATGTAGTTATCTATTCACTAGCCAGATGTAATTATCTATTCACTAGCCAGATGTATTTATCTCTTCACTAATCAGATATAGTTATCTATTCACTAGCTGTCACTAGCCAGATGTAGTTATCTATTCACTAGCCAGATATAGTTATCTATTCACTAGCCAGATGTAGTTATCTATTCACTAGCCAGATGTAGTTATCTATTCACTAGCCAGATGTAGTTATCTATTCACTAGCCAGATGTAGTTATCTCTTCACTAATCAGATATAGTTATCTATTCACTAGCTGTCACTAGCCAGATGCAGTTATCTATTCACTAGCTGTCACTAACCAGATATAGTTATCTATTCACTACCAGATGTAGTTATCTATTCACTAGCCAGATGTAGTTATCTATTCACTAGCCAGATGTAGTTATCTATTCACTAGCCAGATATAGTTATCTATTCACTAGCTGTCACTAGCCAGATATAGTTATCTATTCACTAGCTATCACTAGCCAGATATAGTTATCTATTCACTAGCTGTCACTAGCCAGATATAGTTATCTATTCACTAGCTGTCACTAGTCAGATATAGTTATCTATTCACTAGCCAGATGTAGTTATCTATTCACTAGTCAGATGTAGTTATCTATTCACTAGCCAGATGTAGTTATCTCTTCACTAGTCAGATGTAGTTATCTATTCAATAGCCAGATATAGTTATCTATTCACTAGCTGTCACTAGCCAGATGTAGTTATCTATTCACTAGTCAGATGTAGTTATCTATTCACTAGCCAGATGTAGTTATCTATTCACTAGCCAGATGTAGTTATCTATTCACTAGCCAGATATAGTTATCTATTCACTAGCTGTCACTAGCCAGATAGAGTTATCTATTCACTAGCTATCACTAGCCAGATATAGTTATCTATTCACTAGCTGTCACTAGCCAGATATAGTTATCTATTCACTAGCTGTCACTAGTCAGATATAGTTATCTATTCACTAGCTGTCACTAGCCAGATATAGTTATCTATTCACTAGCTGTCACTAGTCAGATATAGTTATCTATTCACTAGCTGTCACTAGCCAGATATAGTTATCTATTCACTAGCTGTCACTAGTCAGATATAGTTATCTATTCACTAGCTGTCACTAGCCAGATGTAGTTATCTATTCACTAGCCAGATATAGTTATCTATTCACTAGCTGTCACTAGCCAGATATAGTTATCTATTCACTAGTCAGATGTAGTTATCTATTCACTAGTCAGATGTAGTTATCTATTCACTAGCCAGATATAGTTATCTATTCACTAGCTGTCACTAGCCAGATATAGTTATCTATTCACTAGTCAGATGTAGTTATCTATTCACTAGTCAGATGTAGTTATCTATTCACTAGCCAAATATAGTTATGTATTCACTAGCCAGATGGAGTTATCTATTCACTAGCCAGGTGTAGTTATCTATTCACTAGCCAGATGTAGTTATCTATTCACTAGCCAGATATAGTTATCTATTCACTAGCCAGATGTAGTTATCTCTTCACTAGTCAGATATAGTTATCTATTCACTAGCTGTCACTAGCCAGATGCAGTTATCTATTCACTAGCTGTCACTAACCAGATATAGTTATCTATTCACTAGCTGTCACTAATCTGATGTAGTTATCTATTCACTAGCTGTCACTAGCCAGATGTAATTATCTATTCACTAGCTAGATGTAGTTATCTATTCACTAGCCAGATGTAGTTATCTATTCACTAGCCAGATGTAGTTATCTATTCACTAGCCAGATATAGTTATCTATTCACTAGCTGTCACTAGCCAGATATAGTTATCTATTCACTAGCTATCACTAGCCAGATATAGTTATCTATTCACTAGCTGTCACTAGCCAGATATAGTTATCTATTCACTAGCTGTCACTAGTCAGATATAGTTATCTATTCACTAGCCAGATGTAGTTATCTATTCACTAGTCAGATGTAGTTATCTATTCACTAGCCAGATGTAGTTATCTATTCACTAGTCAGATGTAGTTATCTATTCACTAGCCAGATATAGTTATCTATTCACTAGCTGTCACTAGCCAGATGTAGTTATCTATTCACTAGTCAGATGTAGTATCTATTCACTAGCCAGATGTAGTTATCTATTCACTAGCTGTCACTAGTCAGATATAGTTATCTATTCACTAGCTGTCACTAGCCAGATGTAGTTATCTATTCGCTAGTCAGATGTAGTTATCTATTCACTAGCCAGATGTAGTTATCTATTCACTAGTCAGATGTAGTTATCTATTCACTAGTCAGATGTAGTTATCTATTCACTAGCTGTCACTAGCCAGATGTAGTTATCTATTCACTAGCCAGATGTAGTTATCTATTCACTAGTCAGATGTAGTTATCTATTCACTAGTCAGATGTAGTTATCTATTCACTAGCTGTCACTAGCCAGATGTAGTTATCTATTCGCTAGTCAGATGTAGTTATCTATTCACTAGCTGTCACTAGCCAGATATAGTTATCTATTCACTAGCTGTCACTAGCCAGATGTAGTTATATATTCGCTAGTCAGATGTAGTTATCTATTCACTAGCCAGATGTAGTTATCTATTCGCTAGTCAGATGTAGTTATCTATTCACTAGCCAGATGTAGTTATCTATTCACTAGCCATATATAGTTATCTATTCACTAGCTGTCACTAGCCAGATGTAGTTATCTATTCACTAGTCAGATGTAGTTATCTATTCACTAGCCAGATGTAGTTATCTATTCACTAGCCAGATGTAGTTATCTATTCACTAGTCAGATGTAGTTATCTATTCACTAGTCAGATGTAGTTATCTATTCACTAGCCAGATGTAGTTGTCTATTCACTAGCTAGATGTAGTTATTTATTCACTAGCCAGATGTAGTTATCTATTCACTAGTTGTCACTAATCATATGTAGTTATCTATTCACTAGTCAGATGTAGTTATCTATTCACTAGTCAGATGTAGTTATCTATTCACTAGCCAGATGTAGTTATCTATTCACTAGCTAGATGTAGTTATCTATTCACTAGCCAGATATAGTTATCTATTCACTAGCTGTCACTAGCCAGATGTAGTTATCTATTCACTAGTCAGATGTAGTTATCTATTCGCTAGTCAGATGTAGTTATCTATTCACTAGCCAGATGTAGTTATCTATTCACTAGCCATATATAGTTATCTATTCACTAGCTGTCACTAGCCAGATGTAGTTATCTATTCACTAGTCAGATGTAGTTATCTATTCACTAGCCAGATGTAGTTATCTATTCACTAGTCAGATGTAGTTATCTATTCACTAGCCAGATGTAGTTATCTATTCACTAGCTAGATGTAGTTATCTATTCACTAGCCAGATGTAGTTATCTATTCACTAGCCAGATGTAGTTATCTATTCACTAGCCAGATGTAGTTATCTATTCACTAGCTGTCACTAGCCAGATATAGTTATGTATTCACTAGCTGTCACTAGCCAGATGTAGTTATCTATTCACTAGCTGTCACTAGCCAGATGTAGTTATCTATTCACTAGCTGTCACTAGTCAGATGTAGTTATCTATTCACTAGCCAGATGTAGTTATCTATTCACTAGCCAGATGTAGTTATCTATTCACTAGCCAGATGTAGTTATCTATTCACTAGCTGTCACTAGCCAGATATAGTTATGTATTCACTAGCTGTCACTAGCCAGATGTAGTTATCTATTCACTAGCTGTCACTAGCCAGATGTAGTTATCTATTCACTAGCTGTCACTAGCCAGATGTAGTTATCTATTCACTAGTCAGATGTAGTTATCTATTCACTAGTCAGATGTAGTTATCTATTCACTAGCCAAATATAGTTATGTATTCACTAGCCAGATGTAGTTATCTATTCACTAGTCAGATGTAGTTATCTATTCACTAGTCAGATGTAGTTATCTATTCACTAGCCAGATGTAGTTATCTATTCACTAGCCAAATATAGTTATCTATTCACTAGCCAGATGTAGTTATCTATTCACTAGCCAGATGTAGTTATCTATTCACTAGTCAGATGTAGTTATCTATTCACTAGCCAAATATAGTTATGTATTCACTAGCCAGATGTAGTTATCCATTCACTAGCTGTCACTAGCCAGATGGAGTTATCTATTCACTAGTCAGATGTAGTTATCTATTCACTAGTCAGATGTAGTTATCTATTCACTAGCCAAATATAGTTATGTATTCACTAGCCAGATGTAGTTATCTATTCACTAGTCAGATGTAGTTATCTATTCACTAGCCAGATGTAGTTATCTATTCACTAGCCAGATGTAGTTATCTATTCACTAGCCAGATGTAGTTATCTATTCACTAGTCAGATGTAGTTATCTATTCACTAGGCACATATAGTTATCTATTCACTAGCTGTCACTAGCCAGATATAGTTATCTATTCACTAGCTGTCACTAGCCAGATGTAGTTATCTATTCACTAGCCAGATGTAGTTATCTATTCACTAGCCAGATGTAGTTATCTATTCACTAGCCAGATGTAGTTATCTATTCACTAGCCAGATGTAGTTGTCTATTCACTAGCCGGCTTCGTGGCTTAGAGGTTATGACTTTTCTCCGTAATCTCGTATACTTTCGTCGGTAACGTGATGACGGTGAGAATCAGCAGTGGTTCGAATCGCATCGGTAACATACGGGGTATGTGAGCCAGCCGCTCAGAAAGCAATGGCAAACTACTGAGCGTAAACTTGCCAAGAGATCAACATACAGCTGAAAGATGCTGGTGTTGACAGCAATGTCTTGTTAAGGACATGCAAAACAAAACAAACAAATAAAAAGCCAGATATAGTTATCTATTCACTAGCCAGATGTAGTTATGTATTCACTAGCCAGATATAGTTTTCTATTCACTAGCTGTCACTAGCCAGATATAGTTATCTATTCACTAGCTGTTACTAGCCAGATATAGTTATCTATTCACTAGCTGTCACTAGTCAGATATAGTTATCTATTCACTAGCTGTCACTAGCCAGATATAGTTATCTATTCACTAGCTGTCACTAGCCAGATATAGTTATCTATTCACTAGCTGTCACTAGCCAGATATAGTTATCTATTCACTAGCTGTCACTAGCCAGATATAGTTATCTATTCACTAGCTGTCACTAGTCAGATATAGTTATCTATTCACTAGCTGTCACTAGTCAGATATAGTTATCTATTTACTAGCTGTCACTAGTCAGATATAGTTATCTATTCACTAGCTGTCACTAGCCAGATATAGTTATCTATTCACTAGCTGTCACTAGCCAGATATAGTTATCTATTCACTAGCTGTCACTAGTCAGATATAGTTATCTATTCACTAGCTGTCACTAGCCAGATATAGTTATCTATTCACTAGCTGTCACTAGTCAGATATAGTTATCTATTCACTAGCTGTCACTAGCCAGATATAGTTATCTATTCACTAGCTGTCACTAGTCAGATATAGTTATCTATTCACTAGCTGTCACTAGCCAGATATAGTTATCTATTCACTAGCTGTCACTAGTCAGATATAGTTATCTATTCACTAGCCAGATATAGTTATCTATTCACTAGTCAGATATAGTTATCTATTCACTAGTCAGATATAGTTATCTATTCACTAGTCAGATATAGTTATCTATTCACTAGCTGTCACTAGTCAGATATAGTTATCTATTCACTAGCTGTCACTAGTCAGATATAGTTATCTATTCACTAGCTGTCACTAGTCAGATATAGTTATCTATTCACTAGCTGTCACTAGTCAGATATAGTTATCTATTCACTAGTCAGATATAGTTATCTATTCACTAGCCAGATATAGTTATCTATTCACTAGTCAGATATAGTTATCTATTCACTAGTCAGATATAGTTATCTATTCACTAGCCAGATATAGTTATCTATTCACTAGCTGTCACTAGTCAGATATAGTTATCTATTCACTAGCTGTCACTAGCCAGATATAGTTATCTATTCACTAGCTGTCACTAGCCAGATATAGTTATCTATTCACTAGCTGTCACTAGTCAGATATAGTTATCTATTCACTAGCCAGATATAGTTATCTATTCACTAGTCAGATATAGTTATCTATTCACTAGTCAGATATAGTTATCATAGTGAGCTACATTGAGTTCTGTGTTGCCACATCCTCAGGTCAGCTGCTGCACTCATACTGGCTAACGAAGCCAGTGGCTCCGGGGCTGCTGGTGGAGCTGTGGGAGCCACCAAGATTGCCATCGGAGTGTCTGTGTTCGTGGCCATTGTGGTAGCCTGTGTGTTGATCCTGGTTCTACACAAGCCAGAGAGAAGGTTAGACTCGTTGCTTGTCTTCTCTCTCTGTCTAGTCTCTGGACATGTGCACATTCATATCTCTGCTCTTGTACACAGTAACTGTGACACATGCATGACCTCACATCTGTACATCTTCTCACATGTTGGGCCTGTACACACAGACATCCTCACACCAAGTCTTGTGGGAATACCCAGCTGGGGGCTTCAAATGAAAACCTTAAAAATATGATAGAAATTACAATAACCATGCTATTGTCTTGTAACATGTTAATATTGTTGTTAAGGATGTGAAGAGTGTTAAGTTTCTGATATCACAGTTCAGATGAACACGGTGATGTCATAAGGACAGTTTAAAGATGACGCTCAACTTTTGACATGCACCAAAGGGTAGCAGCAATGTTATCCATTTTTCTTATCAGTGAAGGGGTGAAACCTATAGAAATTCATCGGCAAGTGAAAGTACAGTACGGTGATGTATGACTGTCAGTCCAGCAAGTGTATGAGTGGAGTAGGAAGTTTCAAAATGGCCTGACTTCTGTGACAGAATCCAAGCACTTTATTGGCACTGGAGGACTTCCATTGAATGCAGTGGTGACTACATCCAAAAATTATACATTTGTTCTTTACTCTCTTTTTTTCCAGAATATATTCACCACACACACAAAAACATTTAAGGTTTTCAGTTGAAGCCCCCTCATATGTGTGTAGTAATATATGTTTGTGTGTGTGTGTCCATATTAGTCAAGACTTACAAATATGACTGAGCTACCGTACGGCAGTGAATGGTACTGCCTGCTTTCTGTTAGCACTGAATGTTGGGCAGCGCTCACCAAATCCGACACCCCACATTGTGCCAATGGCTTCGGGCAGAGGGGTGCATTTGGGAGAGTACAAGTCTTATCCTGGTGCGAGGAAATGCAATCTAAAGACTAAATGTCATGGCAGGGCAGACCAGGACCTAAGCCTTGGTCAACAACTGGTCTAGGATTGAAGCTCACAGGCAGACAGTTAAAGCAATACTTTGCTGATCCAGCAGCTTCTGCATCTTGTCTTGTTCAAATGTATTAGTGTTACTTTCCTTTGGAGTAAACTAGGCAGGCCAAGAGAGGGATCATGCTGCATGGACAACACATGATCTCTATAATTCAGATGTAATCTTATTTGCGTCTACCCAGTATATGCATAATCTTATCTGTGTGTAGTCAGTATATGTAATCTTAACTCTGTGTGTCTAGACAGTATATATAATTTTATCTGTGTGTATGTAGCCAGTATATGTCATCCCATCTGTATGTCTAGGCAGTATATATAATTTTATCTCTCTGTGTGTGTAGCCAGTATATGTCATCTTGTCTGTGTGTGTGTCTAGACAGTATATATAATTTTATCTGTGTGTGTGTGTGTGTGTCTAGGCAGTATATATAATTTTATCTCTGTGTGTGTGTGTGCGTGCGTGTGTGTGTGTGGGCAGTATATATAATTTTATCTGTGTGTGTGTGTGTGTCTAGGCAGTATATATAATTTTATCTCTGTGTGTGTGTGTGCGTGCGTGTGTGTGTGTGTGTGGGCAGTATATATAATTTTATCTCTGTGTGTGTGTGTGTGGGCAGTATATATAATTTTATCTCTGTGTGTGTGTGTGTGTGCGTGCGTGCGTGTGTGTGTGTGGGCAGTATATATAATTGTATCTGTGTGTGTGTGTGTGTGTCTAGGCAGTATATATAATTTTATCTGTGTGTGTGTGTGTGTGTAGGCAGTATATATAATTGTATCTGTGTGTGTGTGTGTGTGTCTAGGCAGTATATATAATTTTATCTGTGTGTGTGTGTGTCTAGGCAGTATATATAATTTTATCTGTGTGTGTGTGTGTGTGTGTCTAGGCAGTATATGTCAGCTGATCTGTGCTTCTATAGCTAGCCAGCATGTACACTTGTATATGTTATCCTATCTGTGTGTGCAGGGCTGTGATTGGGTCCAAGCTGAAGAGTGTCATTCTGTGCAGACAACGTGAAGAGAAGCCAATTGTATACTCACGGGTAAGTTTATTACTGCCTCACACATACATGATTGAGTCAATTGTAGGCAGATTGTACATGCTTGTGCAGGTCAATTAATGATTGTAGGCAGGTAGATAGCTTATACATACATGATCTAGTCACTTGATGATTGTAGACTGGTAGATAGCTTATACATACATGATCTAGTCACTTGATAATTGTAGACTGGTAGATAGCTTATACATACATGATCTAGTCACTTGATGATTGTAGACTGGTAGATAGCTTATACATACATGATCTAGTCACTTGATGATTGTAGACTGGTAGATAGCTTATACATACATGATCTAGTCACTTGATGATTGTAGACTGGTAGATAGCTTATACATACATGATCTAGACAGTTGATGATTGTAGACTGGTAGATAGCTTGTACATACATGATCTAGTCACTTGATGATTGTAGACTGGTAGATAGCTTATACATACATGATCTAGTCACTTGATGATTGTAGACTGGTAGATAGCTTGTACATACATGATCTAGTCACTTGATAATTGTAGATTGGTAGATAGCTTATACATACATGATCTAGTCACTTGATGATTGTAGACTGGTAGATAGCTTATACATACATGATCTAGGTCAAGTTGATGATTGTAGAACTGGTAGATAGCTTATACATACATGATCTAGTCAGTTGATGATTGTAGACTGGTAGATAGCTTATACATACATGATCTAGTCACTTGATGATTGTAGACTGGTAGATAGCTTATACATACATGACTAGACACGTGATGATTGTAGACTGGATAGATAGCTTATACATACATGATCTAGACAGTTGATGATTGTTAGACTGGTAGATAGCTTATACATACATGATCTAGTCAGCTTGATGAATTGTAGACTGGTAGATAGCTTATACATACATGATCTAGTCACTTGATGATTGTAGACTGGTAGATAGCTTATACATACATGATCTAGACAGTTGATGATTGTAGACTGGTAGATAGCTTGTACATACATGAATCTAGTCACTGATGATTGTAGAACTGGTAGATAGCTTATACATACATGATCTAGTCACTTGATGATTGTAGACTGGTAGATAGCTTGTACATACATGATCTAGTCACTTGATGAATTGTAGACTTGGTAGATAGCTTATACATACATGATCTAGTCACTTGATGATTAGTAGACTGGTAGATAGCTTGATACATACATGATCTAGACAGTTGATGATTGTAGACTGGTAGATAGCTTATACATACATGATCTAGTCAGTTGATGATTGTAGACTGGTAGATAGCTTGTACATACATGATCTAGTCACTTGATGATTGTAGACTGGTAGATAGCTTATACATACATGATCTAGTCACTTGTTGATTGTAGACTGGTAGATAGCTTATACATACATGATCTAGACACTTGATGATTGTAGACTGGTAGATAGCTTATACATACATGATCTAGTCACTTGATGATTGTAGACTGGTAGATAGCTTATACATACATGATCTAGACAGTTGATGATTGTAGACTGGTAGATAGCTTATACATACATGATCTAGTCAGTTGATGATTGTAGACAGGAAGATAACTTATACATACATGATCTAGTCACTTGATGATTGTAGACTGGTAGATAGCTTATACATACATGATCTAGTCAGTCGATGATTGTAGACTGGTAGATATCTTACACATACATGATCTGGTCACTTGATGATTGTAGACTGGTAGATAGCTTGTACATACATGATCTAGTCACTTGATGATTGTAGACTGGTAGATAGCTTGTACATACATGATCTAGTCACTTGATGATTGTAGACTGGTAGATAGCTTGTACATACATGATCTAGTCACTTGATGATTGTAGACTGGTAGATAGCTTGTACATACATGATCTAGTCACTTGATGATTGTAGACTGGTAGATAGCTTGTACATACATGATCTAGTCACTTGATGATTGTAGACTGGTAGATAGCTTATACATACATGATCTAGTCACTTGATGATTGTAGACTGGTTAGATAGCTTATACATACATGATCTAGTCACTTGATGATTGTAGACTGGTAGATAGGCTTGTACATACATGATCTAGTCAGTTGATGAGTGTAGACTGGTAGATAGCTTGTACATACATGATCTGTCAGTTGATGATTGTAGACTGGTAGATAGCTTAGTACATACATGATCTAGTCACTTGATGATTGTAGACTGGTAGATAGGCTTATACATACATGATCTAGTCACTTGATGATTGTAGACTGGTAGATAGCTTATACATACATGATCTAGTCACTTGATGATTGTAGACTGGTAGATAGCTTATACATACATGATCTAGTCACTTGATGATTGTAGACTGGTAGATAGCTTATACATACATGATCTAGTCACTTGATGATTGTAGACTGGTAGATAGCTTATACATACATGATCTAGTCACTTGATGATTGTAGACTGGTAGATAGCTTATACATACATGATCTAGTCACTTGATGATTGTAGACTGGAAGATAGCTTATACATACATGATCTAGTCACTTGATGATTGTAGACTGGTAGATAGCTTATACATACATGATCTAGTCACTTGATGATTGTAGACTGGTAGATAGCTTATACATATATGATCTGGTCAGTTGATGATTGTAGACTGGCAGATAGCTTATACATACATGATCTGGTCACTTGATGATTGTAGACTGGTAGATAGCTTGTACATACATGATCTGGTCACTTGTTGATTGTAGACTGGTAGATAGCTTATACATACATGATCTAGTCACTTGATGATTGTAGACTGGTAGATAGATTGTACATACATGATCTGGTCAGTTGATGATTGTAGACTGGTAGATAGATTGCACACCGAGCTTCCTGTTTTTCATTGTTATATGAGAAATTTCTCTGATCTCACAACCCAAGAGATTGGGGGGACTTGTGGTATCATTATATACTTGTGATCCATGGACCCAACTTTTCACTTTGTACTGGTGATGGGCCTTGTACCTTATTAGCCAGTGATCTCTGTCACTGTTGCCCACTAATTGTCAGATAGCTCTCTTCATCAAATCTAATAGACCAATAGTTCTGCTAGCAATATAGATTATTCAGCACACATGGTCCATTAGTTCTGCTAGCAATATAGATTATTCAGCACACAATATAGATTATTCAGCACACATGGTCCATTAGTTCTGCTAGCAATATCTTCCAATGATATCTGCAGTATCTACATAATACTTCCTCTTTTCTGATCTAATTATCTCAGTAATGTAAACATAATACTTTCTGTGATCTAATTATCTTCAGTAATATGTACATAATACTTTCTCTGATCTAATTATTTCAGTAATATGTACTGATGATCTCTCTCTGATCTAACATCCAAGTAACAAATCTGTATGAAATGATCTCACCTAGAAAGTCTCAGTAACTCATGTGAATCATTCTCTCTCTGATCTAACATCCAAGTAACAAATCTGTATGAAATGATCTCACCTAGAAAGTCTCAGTATCTCATGTGAATCATTCTCTCTCTGATCTAACATCCAAGTAACAAATCTGTATGAAATGATCTCACCTAGAAAGTCTCAGTATCTCATGTGAATCATTCTCTCTCTGATCTAACATCCAAGTAAACAATCTGTATGAAATGATCTCACCTAGAAAGTCTCAGTAACTCATGTGAATCATTCTCTCTCTGATCTAACATCCAAGTAACAAATCTGTATGAAATGATCTCACCTAGTAGTCTCAGTAACTCATGTGAATCATTCTCTCTCTGATCTAACATCCAAGTAACAAATCTGTATGAAATGATCTCACCTAGAAAGTCTCAGTAACTCATGTGAATCATTCTCTCTCTGATCTAACATCCAAGTAACAAATCTGTATGAAATGATCTCACCTAGAAAGTCTCAGTAACTCATGTGAATCATTCTCTCTCTGATCTAACATCCAAGTAATAAATATGTATGAAATGATCTCACCTAGTAGTCTCAGTAACTCATGTGAATCATTCTCTCTCTGATCTAACATCCAAGTAAACAAATCTGTATGAAATGATCTCACCTAGTAGTCTCAGTAACTCATGTGAATCATTCTCTCTCTGATCTAACATCCAAGTAACAAATCTGTATGAAATGATCTCACCTAGTAGTCTCAGTAACTCATGTGAATCATTCTCTCTCTGATCTAACATCCAAGTAAAAAATCTGTATGAAATGATCTCACCTAGAAAGTCTCAGTAACTCATGTGAATCATTCTCTCTCTGATCTAACATCCAAGTAACAAATCTGTATGAAATGATCTCACCTAGTAGTCTCAGTAACTCATGTGAATCATTCTCTCTCTGATCTAACATCCAAGTAAAACATCTGTATGAAATGATCTCACCTAGTAGTCTCAGTAACTCATGTGAATCATTCTCTCTCTGATCTAACATCCAAGTAAAACATCTGTATGAAATGATCTCATCTAGTAGTCTCATAACTCATGTGAATCATTCTCTCTCTGATCTAACATCCAAGTAAACATCTGTATGAAATGATCTCACCTAAAAGTCTCAGTAACTCATGTGAATCATTCTCTCTCTGATCTAACATCCAAGTAACAAATCTGTATGAAATGATCTCACCTAGTAGTCTCAGTAACTCATGTGAATCATTCTCTCTCTGATCTAACATCCAAGTAAAACATCTGTATGAAATGATCTCACCTAGTAGTCTCAGTAATCATGTGAATCATTCTCTCTCTGATCTAACATCCAAGTAAAACATCTGTATGAAATGATCTCACCTAGTAGTCTCAGTAACTCATGTGAATCATTCTCTCTCTGATCTAACATCCAAGTAAAACATCTGTATGAAATGATCTCACCTAGTAGTCTCAGTAACTCATGTGAATCATTCTCTCTCTGATCTAACATCCAAGTAAAACATCTGTATGAAATGATCTCACCTAGATAGTCTCAGTAACTCATGTGAATCATTCTCTCTCTGATCTAACATCCAAGTAAAACATCTGTATGAAATGATCTCACCTAGAAAGTCTCAGTAACTCATGTGAATCATTCTCTCTCTGATCTAACATCCAAGTAAAACATCTGTATGAAATGATCTCACCTAGTAGTCTCAGTAACTCATGTGAATCATTCTCTCTCTGATCTAACATCCAAGTAAAACATCTGTATGAAATGATCTCACCTAGAAAGTCTCAGTAACTCATGTGAATCATTCTCTCTCTGATCTAACATCCAAGTAAAAACATCTGTATGAAATGATCTCACCTAGCTAGTCTCAGTAACTCATGTGAATCATTCTCTCTCTGATCTAACATCCAAGTAAAACATCTGTATGAAATGATATCACCTAGTAGTCTCAGTAACTCATGTGAATCATTCTCTCTCTGATCTAACATCCAAGTAAAACATCTGTATGAAATGATCTCACCTAGTAGTCTCAGTAACTCATGTGAATCATTCTCTCTCTGATCTAACATCCAAGTAACAAATCTGTATGAAATGATCTCACCTAGTAGTCTCAGTAACTCATGTGAATCATTCTCTCTCTGATCTAACATCCAAGTAAAACATCTGTATGAAATGATCTCACCTAGAAAGTCTCAGTAACTCATGTGAATCATTCTCTCTCTGATCTAACATCCAAGTAAAACATCTGTATGAAATGATCTCACCTAGTAGTCTCAGTAACTCATGTGAATCATTCTCTCTCTGATCTAACATCCAAGTAACAAATCTGTATGAAATGATCTCACCTAGTAGTCTCAGTAACTCATGTGAATCATTCTCTCTCTGATCTAACATCCAAGTAAAACATCTGTATGAAATGATCTCACCTAGTAGTCTCAGTAACTCATGTGAATCATTCTCTCTCTGATCTAACATCCAAGTAAAACATCTGTATGAAATGATCTCACCTAGAAAGTCTCAGTAACTCATGTGAATCATTCTCTCTCTGATCTAACATCCAAGTAAAACATCTGTATGAAATGATCTCACCTAGTAGTCTCAGTAACTCATGTGAATCATTCTCTCTCTGATCTAACATCCAAGTAAAACATCTGTATGAAATGATCTCACCTAGTAGTCTCAGTAACTCATGTGAATCATTCTCTCTCTGATCTAACATCCAAGTAACAAATATGTATGAAATGATCTCACCTAGAAAGTCTCAGTAACTCATGTGAATCATTCTCTCTCTCTCTATCTCTCTCTCTGTGATGAAGCTGTCCCAGTCGGAGCATGAGGACTCTGCCATTGATGGTTTTCATGACCCCTTCAACCCATTTGAGCCTGATGAGGAGAGTGAGATCAACAACAGCCAACTGCCTGTGCGTCCGCCCACCTACCATGATGACAGCGACGAGGACATGCTGTTGTAACTGCCTGTGATGCAGCAGTGACGTGAACCGTTGGCATACAACTGGACACTGTTTGCATCATCTCTCCTGTCAGTGGAGAAGTTGAGGGACTGCTTTCTGAGGAGCAGCCATTGCCAATGTGGAGCTGTGAGGGTTGACACTCAGTCTACAACATATCTGGGATGCTTGCAGCCCTGACCAGCCGGGCTGTCATCCTGGTTGTACATAATGATATTCTTGAACATGCTTTATTAGCCCGTACTGGTCAGCTTGTGTGTTTGTTGTCATCAAATGTTGCTAAATATTCCAGAACCTCATTGTTCACTGGTATGTTGTTCACGCTTGAAGATTAGCTCTTTCACATGCAGTATTGCCATGATGTGCTGGGGATGTGTATCTGTTGGCCACCTTCATGGACATGATGTGCTGGGGATGTGTATCTGTTGGCCAGCTTCATAGACATGATGTGCTGGGGATGTGTATCTGTTGGCCACCTTCATGGACATGATGTGCTGGGGATGTGTATCTGTGTCACCAACTGGCTCGAGGTAGCTCCAGGTTGGGCAACCACCCAGCCAACATCATTTTCTTCTGCTGGTGTTAAGTTCTGGATGCAGTTTAAGATCCCCTAACTCTGTCAGAAGGAACTAATTGCTACCCCAGATCCCAGAGAGAAAACGTGGAACAAATGTCTGTTATGCTGATTTAAGACACTGTCCCTGATACTCAAGAAAACAGCCAAGAAGTGGCTCGTTGAAGATAGAATATATCTATATAGTTTTGGCTGTACTTGGTATCACCAGAAGTGAGAAAGGAGAAGTTAAGACATGCAACGTAATCTGGTTACTTATGACTGCATAGGCAAGATACCTCCCGGACATAGATTCCCACTTCTGGACAATATGTGTGAACCCCCACTAAATGATACAATAATGTGTGTACTTGATATGCTACACAAACATTTATAAACATTTAGAATTATACGGACAAATTGAGTTTTAAAATACAACTGTGTTTATTATTTCTAATCTTGATGATCATATGATGATGATGATGATGATTATGGTATGGTATACGTAACTTATGAGGTCACATAGATCATGCTTCCCCCAGTGAGACGCAGTTCACTGTCAGATTGAAGGAGTCAAAATTGGTCCCTCACAAGGCTAAGTCACTTCCTGATATGGGTTGTTGACTGTCCATTGCTCCTAAGAGATCTGGAATGAAACGAACGGAGATGGGTAGTATCTACGTCTACACATCTCAAACACAAATGTCTATACATTCATATAAACATACATTCAAGTCATAATATATGATGGTATGATGATAGATGATGGCATGTTACATAAACATATATCAGTTCTAAATAAATAAATATATATGTATATATTCATAAAACCCTTTAGAACATCTATAGCTCAAAACATACATCATCACATACATTTATGTAATGGGGTGTTTCCCATATAAGTTCACCTCACTTACTCTTTCCCTTTCTGATTCATTCATACTGTCTTGTCGGAAGGACTGGTCGCACAGTCCTGTCGAACATTAAATGCCTTCCCTGAATCTGTCTGGGATATTGAATGTCCTAAGTCATGTCTGTCCTCATGCAGACATCATGCAGACAAGGTGAACTGGTGCCATTCCTCAAACCAAGTGGTTTCACCACAATCTTGGTAGGCACTCAAAGTGTTGGTCCAAATAATCAATGTTAATTGGACGCTATCAAGAGACTGGTAGCTCTCAGGAATTTCTCCTAAGAAGTCAGTCTCCCCAATGTTTAACATCATACAGGATGAATCTACATGTATCTCCTGTACATGCATAAGCCACACGCTCATGTAGCTTGGATAATGGATTTCTCCAAATTATCACATACAACAAATCAGACAACCAAGTGGTGAATGAAAGAAGAAGATAAAGTTCACAGTGTAATAGTAAATCTAGAAACTGGAACATTAAGTACAAAGAAAATCCACGAGTGTAAAGTTTGGGAGAATAAACAGAACAAGAAATATACAGGCTCAGACTAGCAGAGAAACGTATCAGAATAATAATAATGTTATATTACCTGAGTTTAGCTAGGAAATTTTGTAACACAACGTCTTGTATTGAAGTATCAAAACGAGAGGATACTCTCTCACCAGAAATTAAAATTCCGGTTTCCCTGGTACGCTATTGTGAATACATCTGAAGTCTGGCTGGCCATGCTCATAGTTTTATTCTCTCCGTTCCTGGCTAGTTTCCAGGTTGGCTAATTAATATATCCCCTATTAATTAACTCCGCCTATTCTATTTCATGTAGGATGAGTTGCCGAGATGGATTAAGTCCCAAGTTCTTTTCACCCCGCCTACATTCCTGTGGACGGTAGTTCCATTTGTCAATCAAATTGACCGAGGCCCCGCCACGCCTGAAACAATGAAACATGCTTTGGCGGCAATTCAGTTGCATCATTACATTCCAATCTGCTGGCAAAAATGTGTCAGCCATGTGTTCCTACTTTGCCGCTGTATTGCAGTGAGGTGTTAAGCATCTGGTCCTAATTGCTCCTTTGTGGTGGCAACTCGGCTCCCCAAAGTCTGGACTTTTACCGCATGTGTTATTTCAGACGGGTCTGGCTGACCCTCTTATCTCCCATTCTGCCGTGGCTGGTTTACACGTTAGGTCATGTTAACCGTACGGTGTTAGGTGTCAGTATTCCAACCGCAGGATTCTAAACTAACACGTCAATCTCAACTGACTGGCTCCGCGATGTATCAACTGAAAACAATGAGTTTTCAACCTTTGATAGTGCCCGCCGACTGGTGCCATGATGTCTGGGTTTTACGTTTGATCTGGACATCAAAGCTTTCTCAGACCTAGCATTACAGAAATGATGGGGCGTGCGTGGTCAAAATGTAATTTTCTCTTGTTTTCAATCTCTGTTAGTTTTTCCTTATTCCTTGGTTGGGGACTAGATTATTTTCTGGTGAACAATTATTCTTTTACTTAGAGAATGATAGAATAATTCTTGTGGGCTCTTTAATTCCTTTCAAACTTGTGTAATTCGGATGCTGGCGGGGCTGTCCCATCACAATCTGTTGGCCATCTTCATGGACATGATGTGCTGGGGATGTGTATCTGTTGACCATCTTTATGGACATGATGTGATGTGTATCTGTTGGCCACCTTCATGGACATGATGTGCTGGGGATGTGTATCTGTTGACCATCTTCATGGACAATATTTGTGTATCTATTGGCCATCTTCAAGGACGTGACTGTTGTTTTAGCCTGTCTGATGTCTCCTGTCTGCTGTCATGCCACCACTCATCTCCTGTACCATCATCTGGTCTGTGGGAGGTTGGGGGCCCGCTGCATGTGTTTGTAGTCCAAGTCTTCCATTGGTGTCTGTATGCAGCCCTAGGTCTCAGTGTGGCCCTGTTTATTCTGTAACGTCATTCTTGCCTTGTGTTTGTCTGCATCATGTCATCAGCTGTTCCCCTTCTACAATCATTTGTTTTATGCAACCTTGTCACTTCATTATCTCTGTGTTTTCTTTCATAAAATCTGAATAGATCATTCTATTCATATTTTCTGTTATGAAATCTGGATAGATCATTCTATTCATATTTTCTGTTATGACATCTGGATAGATCATTCTATCCATTTTCCTTCATAGAATCTGAACACATGTTTCAGCCCATATTTTGTTCGATGCAGTCAGGTGGCATCTTTCTTTATGTGCTGTGTTATCAAACGTTGACATATATGTCTGTGTGTATTCTACTTTCTGTCCATGTTGTGTTATCAAATGTTGACATGTATGTCTGTGTGTATTCTACTTTCTGTCTGTGCTGTGTTATCAAATGTTGACATGTATGTCTGTGTGTATTATAATTTCTGTCCGTGTTGTGTTATCAAATGTTGACATGTATGTCTGTGTGTATTCTACTTTCTGTCTGTGCTGTGTTATCAAATGTTGACATGTATGTCTGTGTGTATTATAATTTCTGTCCGTGTTGTGTTATCAAATGTTGACATGTATGTCTGTGTGTATTCTACTTTCTGTCCGTGTTGTGTTATCAAATGTTGACATGTATGTCTGTGTGTATTCTACTTTCTGTCTGTGCTGTGTTATCAAATGTTGACATGTATGTCTGTGTGTATTATACTTTCTGTCTGTGCTGTGTTATCAAATGTTGACATATATGTCTATTTGTATTCTACTTTCTGTCCGTGTTGTGTTATCAAATGTTGACATGTATGTCTGTGTGTATTATACTTTCTGTCTGTGTTGTGTTATCAAATGTTGACATGTATATCTTGTGTGTATTCTACTTTCTGTCTGTGTTGTGTTATCAAATGTTGACATGTATGTCTTGTGTGTATTCTACTTTCTGTCTGTGCTCTGTTATCAAATGTTGACATATATGTCTATTTGTATTCTACTTTCTGTCTGTGCTGTGTTATCAAATGTTGACATATATGTCTGTGTGTATTCTACTTTCTGTCTGTGCTGTGTTATCAAATGTTGACATGTATGTCTGTGTGTATTATACTTTCTGTCTGTGCTGTGTTATCAAATGTTGACATATATGTCTATTTGTATTCTACTTTCTGTCCGTGTTGTGTTATCAAATGTTGACATGTATGTCTTGTGTGTATTCTACTTTCTGTCTGTGTTGTGTTATCAAATGTTGACATATATGTCTGTGTGTATTCTACTTTCTGTCTGTGCTGTGTTATCAGATGTTGACATGTATGTCTGTGTGTATTATAATTTCTGTCCGTGTTGTGTTATCAAATGTTGACATATATAAATCAATGACCAAATAAATGACCAAATAAATCAGTTTGATTATTGCTCACTGGACTTTAGGCAGCCTGGTATACCTTGCCAGTGAGAAGACCTGATCGTTCGGGTCCACATCGGTTGACGGACGTCATTCGCGGCGATCGGGCAAATCTTGAGCTACAACCTACGATGGGTGATGTTGTAATATTCTATTGTGATAATTTGGCCGTGTTCAGCGTGTGCTGCGTGGTCTAGTGTTTACACACCCGCTTCACATGCCAGTGATCCGGGGTTTGTTTCCGGGTATGGTCAAGGATATGCACTACTGACGAGCTCAAACGAGAGTGAAACTCGAGTATAGTTCTTCCGCATTGACACGTGGATAGGCCTTAGGTTCATACCAGAATACGATCAGCATTGCCAGTAGTGGGTTGTGCTCAATATTTAAATCTTAAATCCCGAAACAACCACATAAATCAAGTTGACATATATGTCTGCGTGTATTCTACTTTCTGTCTGTGTTGTGTTATCAAATGTTGACATGTATGTCTGTGTGTATTATACTTTCTGTCCGTGTTGTGTTATCAAATGTTGACATGTATGTCTGTGTGTATTATACTTTCTGTCCATGTTGTGTTATCAAATGTTGACATGTATGTCTGTGTGTATTATACTTTCTGTCCGTGTTGTGTTATCAAATGTTGACATATATGTCTTGTGTGTATTATAATTTCTGTCCGTGTTGTGTTATCAAATGTTGACATGTATGTCTGTGTGTATTATACTTTCTGTCCGTGTTGTGTTATTAAATGTTGACATGTATGTCTGTGTGTATTATACTTTCTGTCCGTGTTGTGTTATCAAATGTTGACGTGTATGTCTTGTGTGTATTCTACTTTCTGCCCATGTTGTGTTATCAAATGTTAATCTGTATGTCTGCGTGTATTATAATTTCTGTCCGTGTTGTGTTATCAAATGTTGACATGTATGTCTGTGTGTATTCTACTTTCTGTCCATGTTGTGTTATCAAATGTTGACATGTATGTCTGTGTGTATTCTACTTTCTGTCCGTGTTGTGTTATCAAATGTTGACATGTATGTCTGTGTGTATTATACTTTCTGTCCGTGTTGTGTTATCAAATGTTGACATGTATGTCTGTGTGTATTATACTTTCTGTCCATGTTGTGTTATCAAATGTTGACATGTATGTCTGTGTGTATTATACTTTCTGTCCGTGTTGTGTTATCAAATGTTGACATATATGTCTTGTGTGTATTATAATTTCTGTCCGTGTTGTGTTATCAAATGTTGACATGTATGTCTGTGTGTATTATACTTTCTGTCCGTGTTGTGTTATCAAATGTTGACATGTATGTCTGTGTATATTATAATTTCTGTCCGTGTTGTGTTATCAAATGTTGACGTGTATGTCTTGTGTGTATTCTACTTTCTGCCCATGTTGTGTTATCAAATGTTAATCTGTATGTCTGTGTGTATTATAATTTCTGTCCGTGTTGTGTTATCAAATGTTGACATGTATGTCTGTGTGTATTCTACTTTCTGTCCGTGTTGTGTTATCAAACGTTGACATGTATGTCTGTGTGTATTCTACTTATGAAGTCTACACATGTCTTTATAACCTTGCTTTGTTTAATGTAGTTTTAGTAGGTCTTTATATCCACAGTTAATTGGGTGGTACACTTTCATATACATACCTGCTAGCTGTCAGGTTGTGACTTTTGTTGTCAGCTTTTACACAGAGTGTGTGAGCTTTTTTTTCTTTCATGCCAAATTTTACTTTTTTTTTTAATCTTGCGATTTTTAAACTAGTTTTCCAAAAAAGCATGAATCAGTGAAATGTCTACGTGTGCCTATTTTGACAAGTGGAAGTTTTTTTGCTCATGTCCAAGTACATTCCTCAAGTGAGTTCATCCATGAGCATATCATTTACTACGATGACAGCAATGTATTGATTCTGTCAGCCTGGTTTGTGCAGATCAGATGGTATGGTCCAGTGATCATGGACGGAAGGGGGGTGAGACACACACACACACACACACACCACAGAGAGTACAGATCAGATAGTGCGTTGCTAGTGTAGTATGGTCCTGTGATCATGGATGGGGGGGGGGGGGGGGGGGGGGGGGGGGGGGGGGGAGAGAGACAAAGACACACACACACCACAGAGAGAGTACAGATCAGATAGTGCATTGCTAGTGTGGTATGGTCCAGTGATCATGGACACACACACACACTACAGATCAGATAGTTTGTGCTGGTATGGTATGGTCCAGTGATCATGGATCAGATAGTTTGTGCTGGTATGGTATGGTCCAGTGATCATGGACACACTGTACAGATCAGATAGTTTGTGCTGGTGTGGTATGGTCCAGTGATCATGGATCAGATAAGTTTGTGCTGGTATGGTATGGTCCAGTGATCATGGATCAGATGTTTGTGCTGGTATGGTATGTCCAGTGATCATGGATCAGATAGTTTGTGCTGGTATGGTATGGTCCAGTGAACATGGATCAGATAGTTTGTGGCTGGTATGGTATGGTCCAGTGATCATGGATCAGATAGTTTGTGCTGGTATGGTATGGTCCAGTGATCATGGATCAGATAGTTTGTGCTGGTGTGGTATGGCCCAGTGATCATGGATCAGATAGTTTGTGCTGGTATGGTATGGTCCAGTGATCATGGATCAGATAGTTTGTGCTGGTATGGTATGGTCCAGTGATCATGGATCAGATAGTTTGTGCTGGTGTGGTATGGCCCAGTGATCATGGATCAGATAGTTTGTGCTGGTGTGGTATGGCCCAGTGATCATGGACACACTGTACAGATCAGATAGTTTGTGCTGGTATGGTATGGTCCAGTGATCATGGATCAGATAGTTTGTGCTGGTGTGGTATGGTCCAGTGATCATGGATCAGATAGTTTGTGCTGGTATGGTATGGTCCAGTGATCATGGATCAGATAGTTTGTGCTGGTATGGTATGGTCCAGTGATCATGGATCAGATAGTTTGTGCTGGTATGGTATGGTCCAGTGATCATGGATCAGATAGTTTGTGCTGGTGTGGTATGGCCCAGTGATCATGGATCAGATAGTTTGTGCTGGTATGGTATGGTCCAGTGATCATGGATCAGATAGTTTGTGCTGGTATGGTATGGTCCAGTGATCATGGATCAGATAGTTTGTGCTGGTATGGTATGGTCCAGTGATCATGGATCAGATAGTTTGTGCTGGTGTGGTATGGCCCAGTGATCATGGATCAGATAGTTTGTGCTGGTATGGTATGGGCCCAGTGATCATGGATCAGATAGTTTGTGCTGGTATGGTATGGTCCAGTGATCATGGATCAGATAGTTTGTGCTGGTATGGTATGGTCCAGTGATCATGGATCAGATAGTTTGTGCTGGTGTGGTATGGCCCAGTGATCATGGATCAGATAGTTTGTGCTGGTATGGTATGGCCCAGTGATCATGGATCAGATAGTTTGTGCTGGTATGGTATGGTCCAGTGATCATGGATCAGATAGTTTGTGCTGGTTGTGTATGGTCCAGTGATCATGGATCAGATAGTTTGTGCTGGTATGGTATGGTCCAGTGATCATGGATCAGATAGTTTGTGCTGGTATGGTATGGTCCAGTGATCATGGATCAGATAGTTTGTGCTGGTGTGGTATGGCCCAGTGATCATGGACACACTGTACAGATCAGATAGTTTGTGCTGGTATGGTATGGTCCAGTGATCATGGATCAGATAGTTTGTGCTGGTATGGTATGGTCCAGTGATCATGGATCAGATAGTTTGTCCTGGTATGGTATGGTCCAGTGATCATGGATCAGATAGTTTGTGCTGGTATGGTATGGTCCAGTGATCATGGATCAGATAGTTTGTGCTGGTATGGTATGGCCCAGTGATCATGCATTCAGATAGTTTGTGCGGGTATGGTTATGGTCCAGTGATCATGGATCAGATAGTTTGTTGCTGGTATGGTATGGTCCAGTGATCATGGATCAGATAGTTTGTGCTTGGTGTGGTATGGTCCAGTGATCATGGATCAGATAGTTTGTGCTGGTGTGGTATGGCCCAGTGATCATGGATCAGATAGTTTGTGCTGGTATGGTATGGCCCAGTGATCATGGATCAGATAGTTTGTGCTGGTGTGGTATGGCCCAGTGATCATGGACACACTGTACAGATCAGATAGTTTGTGCTGGTATGGTGTGGCCCAGTGATTGTGTGGATATTGCCTCAAGTGCTGCCAGCATTGACTGGGCCAGGTGGGTCTGGGTCTGGCTGGTGCTTCTCTGTGTGTGATTGTGTGTGTGTGTGTGTGGTACAAGACCAGGACATCCCACAATGACCCACATCTGCTGCCCATGGCAGGATGTGACAGATGATCTATTGTAGGTTTCTTCTGTGGGAGCCACCCTAGTGCAGGAGTTAGCTTGCTGGCCGTGTGTTCAGCTTGCCATCATTGACCCATGGCCATGTGTTCAGCTTGCCATCACTGACCCATGGCCATGTGTTCAGCTTGCCATCACTGACCCAGCCTACAGTTTGTGTTTGGATATGTTCTGTTGTACATTTCTGCACGTGATATTTCACCATATGTTCATGTCTTGTCATGCTGGCTCATTTGTACAATTTTAAACATAATATTGGATTGTTTTCCTTGTTCTAATGTTATACTTGATGTCTATGACAACTTTTCCATGACACATTGAATTCATAATTACATCCTGCTTGATATAGTGAATGTATAACATACTGAATTTATGACATTGAATGTATGACACCCTGCTGGACTTATTGAATGTATGACATAATGAATGGATCATGGGGGCCTGTATGGTAGTGTTACAGCCTATGAAGACAACATCCAAAAAGGTTCTACACTCAGACCTCACCCCTGTGGAACCAGACTGATGACACTGTAACACCATCCAGATGGAGGACAGGAACAATATCCACCAGGACACTGCTGGAGCAGACTGTGACACAGATCACACACTACCTGGGTCAGGTCTCCAGATACATGTGAAGCATGTGATCACAATAGCATGACCAGGACAGCTCAGAGTCAGCAATGTACCACCTGGATATAACACTGAAGTCTAACACTGGGATTCAAGGTGTTGATGGCAGTGCCAGAAGATGACACCTGGCAAGCCGGCCACTCACGGGAAAAACATTCTCTTCTGATCAGCGTGAAACATGATTCCAAAACAATAAGGTATGAGAAGAAGCAGAAACATGTCACCGAGGACACCTGAGAGCCTTGCTGACAGTTCATGCCAGGAGGCAAGCACACACCTGTGTGGACAGATGTGTGAGTGAGCAGAGAGAGTTATTATAACAGGAATACAACAATCGTACAAAGGTACGAGTTCACACTTGGAGATGTGTGCAAGTCACAGGACATGTCAGCCAGTACCAGGTATAGAACATGTCACTGTAACGGGAGGTCAGTGCTGTTGTGTGGATCAGTGACACCCAGAATGACTACACAATACGTGTTACAGCACAGACGTGAACTGGCACAGCACAAGATAGACAGAATACCTGACAATAACATCATCTGGGAGGTGGGGCTGGTGGGCAGGACTCCACACATGCCACTGAATCCTGGGGTGAGAAACCCACTCTGGCACTGGGTGGGGCACACACTGGGTAGGACACACTCTGGGGGAAAGGGGGGGGGGGGGGGACTGACTGGGACACACTCTGGGTGTGATGTGTTTGGCTGTAGCAGTGTTGCAGATATCAATGTTTGCTGGTGCTCGCATGAGCTGACAGTATATTGACCTCCATCTGTTGCTGGCTGTAACAGAGATGACAGGTATGTAGCAGTGTCCTCCTGGCGTGTCCACCAGCCTGTCATCTCCACCAGCCTGTCATCTCCACCAGCCTGTCATCTCCACCAGCCTGTCATCTCCACCAGCCTGTCATCAGTGGTGCTCATGTTGAAATGTATGTCATAATACAGAGATTTATGCAGATGTGTCTGTGTGTGTTAGCTTCTTCTACATAACAGAGATGTATGTGTCTGTGCACACTTGTATCTGCTGATGTGTGTCAGCGCATCCATGCTCATTATTGTCATTAGCTATATTCTGTATTCCAGGTATACACCAGGTCTCTATGTCCCTGGGGCTAGTCGTAAAGCTTGCTGATCATTACATCCCCTCGCTGTCTGTCTGATGCCACTCTGTAGTGTCCATGTATATCTGCTGATCATTCCATCCCCTCGCTGTCTGTCTGATGCCACTCTGTAGTGTCCATGTATATCTGCTGATCATTCCATCCCCTCGCTGTCTGATGCCACTCTGTAGTGTCCATGTATATCTGCTGATCATTCCATCCCCTCGCTGTCTGATGCCACTCTGTAGTGTCCATGTATATCTGCTGATCATTCCATCCCCTCGCTGTCTGATGCCACTCTGTAGTGTCCATGTATATCTGCTGATCATTCCATCCCCTCACTGTCTGTCTGGTGCCACTCTGTAGTGTCCATGTATATCTGCTGATCATTCCATCCCCTCGCTGTCTGTCTGATGCCACTCTGTAGTGTCCATGTATATCTGCTGATCATTCCATCCCCTCGCTGTCTGATGCCACTCTGTAGTGTCCATGTATATCTGCTGATCATTTTTCCA
>JACEFZ010024174.1:0-14215 GCA_014155875.1 Cepaea nemoralis | reverse complement strand
AAAAGAAAGGGCAAATGAAGAATATGTACTCAAGTAAGGTATCGTCATGATACACATGATGCATTAGCGAGATCCAGAAAATCGCGTCAATCACACGTCACGAAGAAAAGGAAGAACTAAAACATTGTATTTAACCGTATTTAACTTTCGCCAATTCATGATACAAGCTGTTACCTGGCCGACTTGACAGACAATAGTTATTGCCCTTCAAAGATTAAAAAGATATAATAACTTCTTCACAGTACAAATACTGGGCTGCATTGTAGAGACACTGGGTTGCCCATGCAGCGTGATCCCTCCCTAGTTACTTCGGTGGAAAAGTAAGATCAATACATCTGGAAGACGACAAGCTCCAGAAGATGTCGGATCAGCAAAGTGATGCCCAAACTGTCTACCTGTCGGAGCTTTGTATCTCAACCATTTGTGACAAAGGCTTGGGACCTGGTCAGCCATGGTATGACATTTAGTCTTAGATTGCATTTCCTCATACCAATTTAAGGTGTGTACCATTCAAGTTACGCCCCCCTTCCGAAGCCGTTCAGTGTGGGGTGTCAGGTTTCGTGTGTGCTGCCCAACATTCGGCGCTAACAGAAAGCAGGCAGTACACAATTAACCTTTACTATTTATGTCGACCTGCTATGAGGCGAAGTGGTTACTGGTGCAATTCATAATCCCGCATACAACATTCGAAACACAGCTGAAGGTTATCTGTAAGCAGGCCGCATTCTGTTCTTGTCCCATACAAAGATATAAATGCCGGTCGTTTAGAAAGCAATGGGAAACTACTGAACGGAAATTTTCTAAGAAAATAAGAAATCACGAACAGCAAAAAAGAAATGATGGAGTTGATTGTAATATCCTGTAAAGGATATCCAATTAACTTTTAATTTATTGTCGATGCCATGGGACGAATGGTAGGGCCATAGAGCGGATGGCAGCTGGTTCTGCCGGGATCCCGGCATATGCTCGGTTCATGGTATCTTTTTCTTCTTCTTTGCGATCATCCGGAGTGTTTTTTCAGAGGTGATTGTGGTGTGTCTATTATGCGCCCTTGGGCCGAAACCCGTAGGCCAACACAACCGGCTTTAGAGTGCTTTTTTTGACCAGGTAGCATTCCTGGGAGACTCACTGTTTGCGGTACCGTCCACAACCCAGCTGGCCAAGTTGGAACGGTCGAAGACAACGGTCGTCCCTCAAAGGAAGGCAGGGACAGTCCATGGCATTTTTCGCCATCCAGGGTGACTTCCATAATTGCAGGGCCGGCACATAGCGCCCTGGTGCTGGGTTCACCGACCGAGGGAATCGTCACGTCCTGCTCATGGCTGATTTAATTCCTCACTTCAATATGTTGGGCATTTCGTTCGCCCCGCGCCGTTCCCGCACAAACCAGGCTGGTCTGCAGTCAGTATCCACTCAGCGAGTTTTTGGGACATGTGCTTGTCGTTGTGTCCGTCAGAACTTTTCCAGACACGTCGGACATTCGGAAAACTACCTAGTCAGAGCTGTTCCGAACAAGAGCGGCATTCGGAAACTAGGTAGCTGTTCCTAGCACGAGGGAAGACTAGTTAGAGCTTTTCCGGTCACGAAAGACATTTCACTCCGACGTAATTGCGTAGTGCCAATTTTTATTTTGCCGCCAGTAGGCTGGCACTTCCGGCTTCAGCGGGCATTTTTAATGAGGTTAGCCTTCCTCAGGTTTCGAGACAAGTTAGACTCTTATATCGACTTCCACACAGTTAGCTTTTGCTTCGGGCTGCCACGTAATGGATTCGCAAGCCAGGCGTTCCATTTCGTGTTAACGAGACTGTCAGAGCCTAGCTATGCATCGTTACGGCACCCGGCGGACAAGAGTTGTCGGCTGGCGAGATTCTTACCTGACACGCGACCAGCGCTGACGACAGACGCACGCAAAGCCACGTGACCCCACCAGAGACAGGGGGCAGTGTGTGTGATAATCTCAGACCAAGCTGGGACTGGACATCTGAACGGACGTGTGTGTCGAGAGCAAGGCGTTTGTGTGAATCTCCGTGGTTGTGAGCTGAACGACTGATATCGTGAGCGTCAGACCTATGAGCTGTATTGTGGTTGTGAGTTATATGTTGTACATTGCTGTAATTATCGTTATGTATTTAATGTGGCAATAAATCCATAGAACTTGTGTTGCTGTGTCTTACGTCGAATCACGTTATACTGTACTGTCTCACATGTGTTAGCCAACGAGCCGAATATAAGATCCTGACATGTGTGGACGTGGGTGCTCGTCTTTATTTAAGAACCTAATATATTTAGACGTGTGTTGTTCGTCTTTGTTATTTAAAACTATAATTCTTCTACTTGTAAAATTTGTCAAGGTTATAGTGATGTACATGTGATCGGAAAAGTCTCAGTGTGATCCATTACTACATTGTCTAAATATGTTTAAGATCATTAGTAAATGTACAGTACATATTGTTTGATCCTGTAAACGTGTTAAACATTTGTGATTTGTGAAAATTGTCACCGTTTGACCTTGTCAACATTGTGATTTTGCCGCCATTTTGACCTTGTCGCCATCTTGTAAACTTGATGTCTTTGTCCTTACTGAATGTCATCTTGATGTAAGTGATGTGTCATCAATGTTATTGAGTGTTCAAATACAGATAGATTGTTTTTGTGTATTGAGTTTGTGGAACGCAAAGAGTTTTGGAAAGAGTGTAACTTCTGTTGAAAGAAACACTGTTGACGACAAATTTACGACATACAATTATACTCAACGCCATCCAAACCTAATCAACACTTAGTGACTTGCAGGCACACACCAACAAACACACGCTAACTTATTTCTCTCCAAAAACAAAGCAGGTTTTTGCGTACCATCCATAACCCTGCCGTAGAGGTCATTAGTGGTTCCGAAGTACGACCCTACAGTTTTCTAGCCCGATTGCCCAACCATTCGTCACCATATCCAAGGGCACTTGAGTATATTTTTCTTCACTTTAACTTTACGTATGCATTAGTGGGCACGCATCGTATAGTCAAATTAATTGTAACTTATTTTTCTACTAACCATTTACAACATATTTTGTGTGGTTGATTTTCATTGACATATTTTCTCCATCATGTCGTCATTATTTGATTTCATCGATATAGGGTTAAAATTAAAGTTGGAAGGTAATGAATTAACACAATGGAGTGAGAAGAAATACGCTGAGTACTGTGAACGCGAAGATAGAGCAGCTGAAAGAGCTCTAAAACAAGCAGAAATGGCTGCCAAGCAAGTAGAGGCTGAAACAGCATTAAAGCAAGCTGAGATAGACAGTGAACTTAAGAAAGCAGAAATAGCAGCTCAGAGTAAGAGAGAAGAACTTGAATTACAGTTGAAAATGAAACAACTCGACACTGAGACTGCAATGAATAAAGAGTCAAAGAAATCTGAAAGACTGGAAAAAGAAAACCAGTATAAAAAGTACCAAGGTATCGTTCGTAACTATACCTCAGGTGACTGCATAGCAGCCTTCACCCAAAATTTTGAGACTTTAATGGAACATTACCAAGTTCCACTTTCGGAATGGAATATTTTATATATGAGGAGTCTATCTGGGGAACCTCTGAAAGTCATTGAAACCATCCCCAAAGACCTCAGAAAAGAGTACCATTACATCAAATCTAAAATAATGGCACATTTCATGTTAGATGAAGCAGGGTACAGAGAACAATTCAGTAAACTGAGTCCAAAATCAACTCAAACGTTCTCTGACTACCTCTGTTTAGTCCGAGACATTTTCAGCAAATGGACGTCATCAGCCAAAATTAACAAAAATTATGATAAATTAGAAGATCTCATTATTCGAGATAAAGTCATTTCTTCTATCCCACCATCTTTTTCTAAGTTCTTGCAGGAGAATGAATGCACAAGTGTGGAAGAAATGGAAAGACGTGGGTCGGCCTATTATACGGCAAATAAACAGTGTTTTGCCACTGAAGCTACTGACAGTAACTGGGTAGCAGCAGCCAACTATGACAACAACTATAGTAGGCAAAAACCAAACAGGCCTACCTCTGATAAAGTTATACATTGCATTCACTGTAAATTTTTCCACCATTTAAACGAAATGTGCGATAAAAACCCAGGGTACCCAACATACTTGCAAAATATGGTAAACAGACAAGACAGAGAACGTAAATCGTTCAAAAGTGCACGTAAATGTTTTCTCTGCAAGGCTTACGGTCACCATCGCATGGATTGTAGAGGCAGGCATATGACCAACAAAGCCAATGCCGCCTTGTTCGATAGCTCAGCGTCAGAAGACGAAAATCCAGAAAAACATCCTGTACATTCAGCACAGGCTTGTGATGTATTTAGTGCTAACAAATGTACTGTCTGTAATACCTTCTATGAAAATGGTATCTTAAAATGCGGGCACACCGTCCCTATTACCAATGAGGAAGCTAACTTGGTAATAGACTCAAAATCAGACTATGTACCATATTGTAATAATGTTGTTAACATCACTCAACCTCATTCCTTATGTAAAGAGGTAAATACTCAACAGGAAAGTGAGGAAATGAACAAAACCTCAAGACTGTCGTTAGGAAAACTAACATTCCATGAAGGTTACATCAATGACACAGTATGCACATGTGTACGCGACACAGGGTCCTGTCTTATCGGTCTTCGAAAGACCTTAGCTGATCCTAAAGACTACCTAGATGAGTACATCTATTGCAAAACTGTTTCAGGAACAGTAGAGAAATATCCTGTGGCATGGGCCAATATAAAATCACCTTTCCTATCAGGCAGAGTAACTTGTGCTTTATTAGACAATCCATGTTGTGATTTATTAATTGGAAATGTATTAAATGTGACAGACTTCACAGAGTCCAAAAGTCACCCACAGGAAAAAGTTAACACCACAACAAATACTACCTTAACGACCCCACTCATCATACAACAACATGATGACCAGACCAAGATACCACACCATACCAACGTGATTACCATCACAGAACAAGAAGAAACAGAAACTGGTGTGTATCAGCACAAAGGAAAAGGTGCAGAAAACAAACAGGTCACAACAGCGAGAAAAGATCACAAATCATCATGGTATATATTATACCTCCTATACTCTCTGTTAACTACACACATAACCAAGTGCACACAGTGGATAGTTATACTTGCACTACTGATTGTAAATACAAAACAAATTTCTTCACAAACATTTATATTTCCACATCATCATGACACAACACAGATGATATTACTCATGACAAACCAGCAGACTTTGTTACTTATGTCATTACTGTTGAACCAAATTTTGGTACTGCCACTCATAAGCTCTATGTTAAATCAACGCATACGAATATCTATGCTGAACAATGTAAAACATCAGTCGGTGGAATTACTGACAAAAATCAGCAACAAATTACCCTACATATTTTGGAAAATATACAAAAATTGCAAAAGATCATACAAACATGCACGATTACATTTCACAACTATACATGGTGTATTATTATTGTTTGAACTATCGAATGTATACACACATGTACGAGTGCAGGTTTGGAGATAGCACTCAAAATGATCTCAACATGAAATTTTAACCGTAACCCACTTTATATCCTTAGATCCAGTAACTACAGACTTGCCTTGTCTGCTATACGACTCCTCCTATCTGACATTCTTAATATCATTCACTATACTGACGACATCTATGTCCATACACAGACAACGACGGAACTATAACATTAACACCTGGACAGGACGTTCTACTACTACTACCTAGTATCAGACAGCACGGACTGACAGTGAAGCCTTCAAAGGTGAGCATGGCTTACCAAGAGATATCATTTTTGGGGTACAGAATATCCAATGGCTTTGTCATGACAGACAACAAAATTGTCTCAAAAATTCTAAAACTGTCACTTCCAACAAATAAGAAACAAGTCCGCAGTTTGTTGGGACTTATCAATTATTATAGAAACTTTATTCCTGATTTTTCAGAACTGACTGAAGTTTTTTCTAACTTACTAACCAAGAATAAACCCGAAAAAGTTGTAAACGATGAATGCCTACGAAATGCATTTGATAAAGTTTTGGCACACTTTTCTGATAAGAATTCACCTAATCTCATCCTTAAATTGCCCAACATTCGTTTACCTTTCAGATTGAGAGCAGATGCTAGCTCCATTGCGATCGGTGCGGTCCTATTGCAGGAATACAACGACATCCTGCATCCCGTTTGTTTTCTATCAAGAAAACTAAGGCCCCGAGAGCGGGCCTGGTCCATTCCGCAATTAGAGGCATTGGCCTTAGTAGAAAGTGTAACAAAGCTGTCCAGATATCTTCTAGGACGTCACTTTATCATCGAAACTGACAACAGTCCATTAAGGTATATCAATTCCGCAGTACCATCAAATAATATGATTGCTCGCTGGTCCTTGAAGCTTCAGAATTTCAGTTTTGAAGTTCGCCATATTCCCGGCAGAATGAATACAATCGCCGACCTTTTGTCCCGTTGTCCGACAGACCCAGTAAGCAATGTCTGAGTGCACTGTGTAATATTACACTCAGCCCAACACAGCCACCAATGTGTGAATTTTCTCCATTCACCTACTGTGTAAGGTCTATAATTAAAAGTGTGATACGGTTAAGAAACCGACATGTATAATATACGTATTTTAAACAAGTCATGTAATGAGTGTAGTATAATTGTGTAGTGTGTGTTAGAATGAGAACAATATTAATTGTATATATACACCAAGAACAATGTCACAGACGCTTAACCACTTACCAGAAGCGAACTTTACCATTGTGACAACTGTGAGTGATTTTCTTCACCGTCATATTTTAACGACATGTGCAAATGTGGACCGAACATTGACTCCTACACCACCTCTGCAGCTAATGTAATCCAAATTGTTCGACGTTTAACATCAGAAATAAGAACAGTCGATCTTTATCCAGAAGTTGTGAACACATCGGAAATAAGAACATTCCATCATAATCCGTTGTGATACTATAACATCAAACACGAACTGTGAGAACATTTTACTATCCGTTCCGAAATAAAACCGGATCATTTGTGTTCAGAAAATGTAACATCAACCAAATTGTGCGTTTCGTATATATTTCCGGTGTAATTTAAAAAGTCTAGCAAAATTAGCAGACGACATACAAAATTTCAAAAATTTATGACACTTGTAAAATCCTTTTGAATCTATAAAATATAATATACCAATTTGGTACTTATTTATTTTGATTAGTGTAATCTTAGAATCATATCTTGATTAATGTATTCATATTACCGACTTTTTCTCGTCAATATGAAGAAACGTCAAGCAATGACGCTAAGAAATTAAATAATTATTGCAATTTATAGAATTTCTTTATTGTCAAAATTACTTCCCTTGCATTTGTGAATTACATCAAGGGCCATAATTTGAAACATATTCATTAATGTGTATTGTATAGATAGACATTTTGTTGCTCAAATGGTTGACACAGCAGGTAGGCGTCCTCCAAGCATGTCATAGAGCTGCCAACATTGCAAACCAACATAAGAGCTCCTGACCAAATGAGGGCAGAGTTTAAGTGTTTAATACGACTAATACAAAGCCGTATTTCAGTCTGGCTAGATGGTTGTTGCAAAACAATCATATTATTACGTTTTTTTTCAAAATAGCTGCGAGGTAGATGCGTGAAGCTGGTGCTACTGATCTGACTGGGTATTATTGCGATGGAGGTAACCAGGCATCAGGGGGATGAAACCTGAATTGTGTTAAAAGTTGTACTTCATTTGTCATTTCAATGCAACTTACATGTTGTGTATATATTTCCATGCCTTATATGTATTTTCATGCATAACACTGGGAAAAAGTAGTCTCTGACATGAAATTAACACTACCCCAGTATATACATACATCATGAATGAAAGAGGGCATCTTTCATTGAGGTACCCGGGGAGAATGTCAGAGCCTAGCTATGCAGCGACATCGTTACGGCACCCGGCGGACAAGAGTTGTCGGCTGGCGAGATTCTTACCTGACACGCGACCAGCGCTGACGACAGACGCACGCAAAGCCACGTGACCCCACCAGAGACAGGGGGCAGTGTGTGTGATAATCTCAGACCAAGCTGGGACTGGACATCTGAACGGACGTGTGTGTCGAGAGCAAGGCGTTTGTGTGAATCTCCGTGGTTGTGAGCTGAACGACTGATATCGTGAGCGTCAGACCTATGAGCTGTATTGTGGTTGTGAGTTATATGTTGTACATTGCTGTAATTATCGTTATGTATTTAATGTGGCAATAAATCCATAGAACTTGTGTTGCTGTGTCTTACGTCGAATCACGTTATACTGTACTGTCTCACATGTGTTAGCCAACGAGCCGAATATAAGATCCTGACAGAGACAATTTTCCACCTTTGACTACACCCACTCCATGAGTACGGTTACAGACTATCTTCGGAACGTGCGACCGAAGTGTTTTTCCATCTTTGGTACTCGCTCACGAGGTAGGCTGCATGTGCTGCTGGCTCAGCACCTTACCTCCGTGCGTCTGTGGGCGAGTAACGGCCAGGCCCTCTCATCCGGGGATCCCTCATATCCCCCAGCTAAGAGCCATCGAACGAGTATCTGCACCGAGCATGTAGCATGCTCAGCACCTTACCTCAATTTGATGTAGGTTTGTGTCGGTCATACACCTCGGCAGGGAGCCTTAGAGTTATGTCCGGACTGCGATTATTGGCATCGTTTGCCTGGTTTAGACTGCTATCCTCAGTCTACCTTCAGAGCAGCAGGTTGTGTCTCTCTTAGTCTGGTCCCTATCCCAATAGCTGTCCGATATGTAGTTATTATCCATCGGCATTCATAGAACCAAACCAGAGGGTGACTTGATAGCCACTGTTAAATGAATTAGGCTCGTTGGTAATTAATAGTATTGCCCTATGGTTGATGCACGTTTTCATTGTCACTGTAGATCTGAAGAGACAAACCATACTTTGGGCAGCACCGCTGATCCTGCCCCAGCGTTACAAGCAACTGTAGACCTCTCACCGTGGCGCCAACGGTCAATTATCTTGCTGACTATCACGTTTCTGTGCATCGTTTCTGGACCAGCACCTTTCTGAGTGGTGGTGATGTGGTCTTCTGATTGTAATTAATTCTCTCATCATCTTAGTTAGACCACAATTTAACACATTCTAACTACAAAGTAGGGCTCAGTATGTGGCCGTTCTACTACACTCAGAACTAGGTCCGATATATTATGTCTACTTTGTTTACTTCAACATACCACAATAAGTAATTATGAATTATTTATAGATTATTACACAGTATAAATAACTAATTATTGCAATTCTATTTTACTTATATAGTTATATATTATATTTTACAATATGGACACAAACATTTACTAATGTGTTAACAGTATTTTACAAATTGTTATTATAATAAAACAAAATTATATTTATCTATCAGTGGCTTTAATGTAGATACAAACCGACTACACTGTCACTATAATTGTTGATTTTCTAATGAGATGTATGTAACTGCTTGCAATTGTTCACAATATTCTGGAGATCTGGAGCAAGTTTACTTGTTGAAATTCGCATGACAGCATGCAATTTGCTGTCCGACTATAAAGACCTATTCTTAGATTTGTTGACCTTCAAGCAAGATAATGCTTATTCGCAAATGTATGTTGATCCAAATAATGATACAAGTTTAGCTGCAAAGTTTTTCATGTTGGGAAATGATTCTTTTGATAAAGATCCATTCAAATCCAGCAAATCATCTGACTTGAATTTCTCTTCCAGTTCATGATCCGCTTGTAGGTCTGTCACCGACCGTTAGGGTGTTTCTATTGAAATAGACAGAAATCCCTATCCAAGAGTTTGCCGACAGTCTCTAGAAATTATGGCTCGTTATAAGAATGTCTAAAGGGATGGTCCCGATAGAAGAGACTGGGATTCACTTGGTAGACAAAGGCAGAAGGTGAAGAACACCCGTGTATGTAGGAAGACCTAACACGAATGTCTAGTTTATCTGTCGGTGATCCTTCGTCATTTGATGAAGCCCCCTGTTTTAAATACTTTCACGCACTCACGCGCACGCCTTGCGTTCAAATGATCACGAAGGGAGTACGTGGGTACAAGTATAAAACAATAATACTCTTTAATAGTAAAAGAGATAATGAAATTTGTCGTTCAAGTGGTGAACTATGACAGTTACCATTATGTTACAGGTACAAAAATAAAACAGTTTTCTGATGCTTAGCTAGATCGCATATCATCATTCACACCATCCAGACAGTGACACACTCAGAACACATGTAGACACAGAGTCACCTGAGACAATCTGATCTCTGTTAGGAATAGTGCTGGCTTTCAGTTGTATTATGTCTTGGAGTCGACCCTGGCATTCGACAGGTGTACGATGCTCCTCCGGATTCCAGGTTCCGTCTCCACTAGTTGGTGGCTCAAAGTTTCAGTAACCGGACCGGTTAGGTGTCAGCAGTATCAGCAGCGAGGCTCCTTAAATCAAACAAACAGTTGCAGACTCCTTAGTGTCTTGACAATAACAATGTGTCTGAGTGTTGGTGTTGTGTGTCTGTTGTGTATGTGTCAGATGCAGAACAGGAATAAAACAATTCCTCTCTGCTATTCTGTATCAAAAGCAAAGGCCAATAGTTCTTATCAGCTTGGCTATACCTTGTATGACATGAGGATACAAGGTGAAAAAGGGTCCAGAAGTGGACACATTCTAAGACCACATGGTCCATTGGAGTAGAACATGTAGAGAAATCTTTGTTTGAAAAAGGCATTACAAAATGTACATGGTTGTAAAACTTGAAGTGACTCATATGCAATAATTACTGGTGTATTCCTTAACACCAGGGTGAGGAAGTCCTGGGCAGCCAGGATGTTTCCCTAGATAGCTAAGGAAGGGCCAACAATAATTCAACCTAATCCCACATCAGTCATTAGGCATAAAGCAATCAAGTGTCGCCATGAAGTCGTGAGGTATACCCCACAGAATATACGAGCTAAAAGATAAGAAGAAGGCCAGCAGGCAAGCAAGGGGGCTGAGATATTCCAGGCATTGGGCTTTAGGAGGTCTCAGTTATCCCTTGTGGAGTTATTTACTCCCCAAATTCTGATTCCTCACCACATGGTATTTGCTTTGAACTTATGACCGTCAGTGTCATGTAGTTCGGCATGGCGGTGAATCAGGGGTAAGCAAATTTATGTTTGAATATATATCGCCTAGTAATATTGCTGGCATGTGAGAATCATGTTCCACATGTCTCTTCTACTTCTGCCCACATGGCAAAATCAGGTTATCATATTTTCAACAAAATATACATGTAAATACATTCACAAAATGCATATGAAAATAATCAGTAAGGTTCATACATTATATCTATATATATTTTTATCTATAAATATATCTAGGCCTCACATGTTTTCTCTCAATGTCTCCCCTTTCAAATACCACGTTTCATAAATATACATGGTCGGGAAAGTTTTGGGTTTTCCCAATATCAGAATATAAATGTGTACACACTTCTTACTATAATCGTAATTATTATGTTACTACACTCACCCCCAGTCTTATTGCAGCAATTAAGATAGGTTTTGGTATAATCTACCAAAGATGGAGTTGGATTTGGCAGCCCACTTCATGTAAGGTCTGCTTAGCACAGCAGCTATAGTCATTGTGAACTGGACGGAAGTTCTTAGTCACAATTTCCGGTGCAGCCGTGCTAATAGCCTATCGCTGTTTTCCCGTTGCTAGGGAGTGACGGACCTATATCCCCAGTCATTAGACTTGATATTAATAAGGGTTGAAGACAGGGGATTTCCCTTGTGACATCATTTGATGATGACGTGGAAATGTGCTGTCCCCAATAGTACAGTGTGTAGTTTTAGTGCAGCAAATGTCTGCGTCGCCAATATGACGTCATTATTAGTAATTTAGCTGCCTACTGAATCCAGAATGTAAATAGTAATTCCACTAACGCAGTAGTGGTGGTGTTTGCATAGTGATCTAGACTCATCCCGTCACAAGGTCAAGCAGCTCGAACTTTATGTCCTCTGTGGCTGTATCAGCTTCTGCACTAAAAGGAAAACTGAGAATATTGAACTGTGGCTCTAAGTTCATGAAATCTTGGACTCTTCATCCAATTTCTTCAGTCAATGCATCTAATTAGGATTTGTACTTTTCAGTCATTTCACCAGAAATGGGTTCTTCTTTCAGCAAAGGGAGGTGACAAAACCTTTTTTTCACTTTCTTGTCTGGAGAATAGTGAGAGTTGTGCCTGAAATTATTTTGCATGTACATACTGTCACATGCCTGTGTTCAGTGGCATTAAGGTGAGTGGCCGTACAATATAAACAGTTCAAGAGGTGAAAGGGCATTCACCGGAAAGAGAATATAAGTAGATAAACGGTAAGGGAGAGGTGCTGCAAGAAGGGGCAGACAGTTGGAGCATTGAGGTTGTGTGTTGTGTGTGAGGCATTGTGGGGGATGGAATTGTTGAGAAGAGAGGGACAAAGACTGACGAGGCCAGTTGATGTTTGGACTCCGAGCTGAGAGGAGTTGAGTGTAGACCAGACCAGGAGAAGGTCGTGGTCTGATAAAGTGAAGAATTGTGACGGAGTTTGGAAGATAACTCCGCACTGTGGGTTCCAGGGATAGTGAGTGGAATTCGAGACCCATAGTGGGTTACTTTGAGTCGGGCCTAGAGAGAGGCTAGTATACCTGTCGTGTGGGACGATATTTTAGTAGCCTTGAGAGGCAGTGTTATTCGACGTGTTCCATTGGGATGGAGATATATTCTTAGAGAATTATTGTTCCTGGATTTATATGTTACATGTGTCTGTGTTAATTCAGAATTAAAGGAATATTATGTGCGCAAATTAACGCTTGTTCACTGACTGGTGTTTGGTGGTGATGCATATTGATTAATCTGTTGTTCAACATCACATTGTTACAAGGACATACCCTAGACACAACCATAGCCACTCTATCTGTCACTTAGTCAACATTCACTTTGTGACAGAGAAGATTTCTGGGAGGCTTCGTCGATTAGAGAGAACACTAACATCAGAGACATTAGTCGGATGCCCAATTACAACAACAATAATGAGAGCTCTCCTGTCAAGAATAAACACCATTTTCAGTAGACAGCGCATTTCAAAAGTGTCGGAGAATTAATACAGAGTCCACGAGAAACCAGGTAAAAATATCATTTCTCACTCGAAGTGGGGAGAGGAGACGGGGAAAGTGTGTCCACGATATAAACACTGGGGTTTCTCCTGTGCGGGAACAAGCTAGCAGACAGTTCAAGTGAAGTCCACTACAGGTGATTTGGAACCAACCATATCGCTAAAGCGAGTGGGGGTGCAGCGGCAGCACAAAAGTCGGTGATAAAGACACGCCATACAGACTAACCGTGAGAGTCCATTACGGTGACAGGTAAATTTGATACCAGGCAGGAGGGCTGAAACTAAAAGACCAGTGTTGAATCCAGAGTGGCGAGGGCAGCGTGTGTGTGTGCTGGAGGCAAGCGCACTGTGTTGTTGCAAGTTGACTGGTCAAGATTAGTCGACGCAGTAAATAGGACGGGGGGTACACCAGCGTCCAGGTACTGGGGAAGTACATGTTTGGAAAACAGAGAAAAATTGGCAGTCGCTGATTTGACGGACACTGGAAAGTTACTGATATGTTCCATAGTGGAAATGGATAAACAAGCTGTTTTTGTGTGAAACAAGACTTTATGTTCGGCTTTGTTAAAAGCCCTTTGTGTTCATTACCTATAATCAGCAAACATTTTGTCAACGATTGATGACGTGGCATCTCCGCGAACATAGTTGCATACAGTTGCCAAAAAGAACTGACTGTACAGAGTGAAAGCGTTGAACATTTATTGCCATTATTTTGATCTTTTCTTTTGGTGAATCTATAACATACATGATACAGCAAAGCGCCATCTCCGCAACGAGAGTAACAACATATCGAAAGAACACTTTGGATAATTATTATTACCGTCAACGTTTCCGACAGTTGGAACTTTTGATCACCACGTGAATTCAGGAACCACTTAACAAACAACAAGTCGCTTTGAAATCCAGCGTCGTAGACATTTCCAGCCGAGGGCGAATAACTATTAAAACGAACAAAAACTTTGGTGACTGAATAAAAAGAACTTTTGGCGACGGAGTAATAGGCCC
>JACEFZ010024173.1:0-12467 GCA_014155875.1 Cepaea nemoralis | reverse complement strand
TTCCCCCCCTTCTCTCATACCTAGTCTGTCCCCCACATCTCTCTCATACCCAAATCTGTCACCCACATCTCTCTCATACCCTAATCTGTCACCCACATCTCTCTCATGCTGTAGTCTGTCACCCACATCTCTCTCATACACTATTCTCTCACCCACATCTCACTCATACTGTAGTCGGTCACCCACATCTCTCTCATACCCTAATCTGTCACCCACATCTCTCTCATACCCTAATCTGTCACCCACATCTCTCTCATGCTGTAGTCTGTCATCCACATCTCTCTCATACTGTAGTCTGTCACCCACATCTCTCTCATACCCTAGTCTGTCACCCACATCTCTCTCATACTGTAGTCTGTCACCCACATCTCTCTCATACTGTAGTCTGTCACCCACATCTCTCTCATACTGTAGTCTGTCACCCACATCTCTCTCATACTGTAGTCTGTCACCCACATCTCTCTCATACCCTAGTCTGTCACCCACATCTCTCTCATACTATGATCTGTCACCCACATCTCTCTAACACTATAGTCTCACAACCACATCTTTTTCGTACCCTGGTCTGTCACCCACAACTCTTTTGTACCCTATTCTGTCACCCACATCTCTCTTAAATATATCCAGAGATGATGACACCTACCAGGTAAACATACCCAGAGATAATGACACCTAGCATGTAAACATATCCAGAGATGATGACACCTACCAATTAAGCATACCTAGAGATAATGACACCTAGCATGTAAACATACCCAGAAATGATGACACCTACCAATTAAGCATACCCAGAAATGATGACACCTGCAAGGTAAACATACCCAGAGATGATGACACCTAACAATTAAGCATACCCAAAGATGATGACACTTACAAGGTAAACGTACCCAGAGATGATGACACCTATCAGGTAAATATACCCAGAGATGATGACACCTACCAGGTAAACATACCCAGAGATGATGACACCTACCAGGTAAACATTCCCAGAGATGATGACACCTACCAGGTAAACATACCCAGAGATAATGACACCTACCAGGTAAACATACCCAGGAATAATGACACCTGCCATGCAAAATTACCCACAGACAAACGGCCTTGTATATATACACATAATTGATGTCGGCACCTACCATGTAAACATACCCAGAGATGTCGGCATCTACCATGTAAACATACCCAGAGATGTCGGCATCTACCATGTAAACATACCCAGAGATGTCGGCATCTACCATGTAAACATATCAGAGATGTCGGCACCTACCATGTAAACATACCCAGAGATGTCGGCATCTACCATGTAAACATACCCACAGATGCCTGCATCTACCATGTAAACATACCCAGAGATGCCTGCATCTACCATGTAAACATACCCACAGATGTCGGCACCTACCATGTAAACATACCCAGAGATGTCGGCATCTACCATGTAAACATACCCACAGATGTCGGCACCTACCATGTAAACATACCCAGAGATGCCTGCATCTACCATGTAAACATACCCACAGATGTCGGCACCTACCATGTAAACATACCCACAGATGTCGGCACCTACCATGTAAACATACCCAGAGATGTCGGCACCTACCATGTAAACATACCCAGAGATGTCGGCATCTACCATGTAAACATATCCAGAGATGTCGGCACCTACCATGTAAACATACCCAGAGATGCCTGCATCTACCATGTAAACATACCCACAGATGTCGGCACCTACCATGTAAACATACCCACAGATGTCGGCACCTACCATGTAAACATACCCAGAGATGTCGGCATCTACCATGTAAACATACCCAGAGATGTCGGCATCTACCATGTAAACATATCCAGAGATGTCGGCACCTACCATGTAAACATACCCAGAGGTGTCGGCATCTACCATGTAAACATACCCAGAGATGTCGGCATCTACCATGTAAACATACCAGAGATGTCGGCACCTACCATGTAAACATACCCAGAGATGTCGGCATCTACCATGTAAACATATCCAGAGATGTCGGCACCTACCATGTAAACATACCCAGAGATGCCTGCATCTACCATGTAAACATACCCAGAGATGTCGGCATCTACCATGTAAACATACCCACAGATGCCTGCATCGACCATGTAAACATACCCAGAGATGTCGGCACCTACCATGTAAACATACCCAGAGATGTCGGCATCTACCATGTAAACGTATCAGAGATGTCGGCACCTACCATGTAAACATACCCACAGATGCCTGCATCGACCATGTAAACATACCCACAGATGTCGGCACCTACCTTGTTCACTGATGCTTTCACTGTCCAGCTCTTCACAACTGGAGCACTCTGGTGACGACTGGAAGTCCTCCTCAGAACTACTGAGGCTCTGCTGTCGCTGTTGATGATCTCGCCTGTATTTGTGAGGCTTAGGCGGGGGCGGACGAAAGCAATCAGATGGATCGGAGCTCAGGGAATCGTTCCTGAGCATGCTTTCTACTTTCCTGCGGTTGTTCCTGTACCTTCCAGCTGCTGAGCTTGGATCTAAATGTTGTTTTCGGTCCTTGGGATCGCTGGCAATGTTACTCCCGGTATCATCATTCTGGTGGTCACTAGCATCGTCAATGAGTATGCGGTGACGTGAGAACAACGAGTCCGGCTTGTCTGCAGTGTCCTTCATATTGAACCGGTCTCGCCCTCTGTCCTTGCTGGGCGATCTTCTGTGGTCTGTGGGGGACGACTCAACTCTCTCCCCGTAGCGGTTGCTGCCACGGTCAAGACGCATCTCTGCCTGTGTCTCTAGACTCTGGTTGCCAGATATTCTGAGATGTTCTCTAGACTCCCTGAAACTGTCTTTTTCTGTGTACTCTCCGCGTGAACTTGTCTGGCTTGGCCCATGCCTATCTGCCAGATCTGCTCTCCAATCTGGTCGAGGATCCTTCGTGTCACGACTTCTGGCCAGCTGATCACGATCGTTCGTAACTCTGTCACGGTGTCCATCGCTGAAACGATTTCAATAAACACAACAATAATCAGAAGATTAGCCACCAACTCAAAATTACAATAACACTCACAATAATAACATCAAAAACACAAATACAACGACAACAACAATATTATCAACCCATAATTACAATAACAACAATAATACGATCAAACAATAATTACAATAACAACAATAATACCACCAACCCATAATTACAATAACACCACTACTACCATCAACCGATAATTACAATAACAACAATAATACCATCAACCCATAATTACAATAACAACAATAATACCATCAACCCATAATTACAATAACAACAATAATACCATCAACCCATAATTACAATAACAACAATAATACCATCAACCGATAATTACAATAAAAACAATAATACCATCAACCCATAATTACAATAACAACAATAATACCATCAACCGATAATTACAATAACAACAATAATACCATCAACCCATAATTACAATAACAACAATAATACCATCAACCCATAATTACAATAACAACAATAATACCATCAACCCATAATTACAAAAATAACAATAATACCATCAACCCATAATTACAATAACAACAATAATACCATCAAGCCATAATTACAATAACAACAATAATACCATCAACCCATAATTACAATAACAACAATAATACCATCAACCCATAATTACAATAACAACAATAATACCATCAACCGATAATTACAATAACAACAATAATACCATCAACCCATAATTACAATAACAACAATAATACCATCAACCCATAATTACAATAACAACAATAATACCATCAACCCATAATTACAATAACAACAATAATACCATCAACCCATAATTACAATAACAACAATAATACCATCAACCGATAATTACACTAACAACAATAATACCATCAACCCATAATTACAATAACACCACTAATACCATCAAACCATAATTACAATTTTCTTTTTCCGCGTTTCCATCCTGTTTCAGGATATTGCAGTCAACATCAGCATCTTTCAGCTGTATGTTGATTCCTAGGCTAGATTACGCTCATCAGCACGCCACGACTTTCTGAGTGACCGGCTCCATACTCTCATAAGTCACTGGTGCGACTCAACCGCTTCCAATTCTCGTGCATTCACGTCAACAACGAGAGTATTCGGGATAAACCGATAAATAGAATAACAACAATAATACAATTAACCCATAATTATTATAGCAACAATAATAATAATAATACATAAAGACTCCTTATCATGGTGCGAGGAAATGCAACCTAAAGACAAAATTTAAATATTGAGCACAACCCACTACTGGCAACGCTGATCGCATTCTGGTATGAACCTAAGGACTATCCACGTCAATATGGAAGCACTATACTCGAGTTTCGCCCTCGTTTGAGCTCGTCAGTAGTGCATATCCCTGACCGGATCCGGAAACAAGCCCCGGATCACTGGCGTGTGAAGCGGGTGTGTAACCACGCGGCACATGCTGGACACGCCAAATTATCATAACATAATATTACAACGTTACCCATCGTAGGCTATGCTAAAAAATGTCATGGCAGGGTAGACCAGATACTAAGCCTTGGTTGGCAACTGGTCTAGGATCGAAGCTCCGACAGCTTGTGAGGCTTGTCATGTTCTAGATGTATTGTTGTTAACTTTCCTCTGGAGTGAACTAGACAGGCCGAGAGAGTGATCATGCTGCATGGTCTCTACATTTAAACCCAGGATTTGTGATATGGAGAGGTATAATTCTATCCATTCTCTTAACCGGTCTCGGAATCAAAGCGAGAGGTAGCAGTTATGGGTTATAAGTCCTTGTCACTTTGGCGTAGACATGGAGCGCCACGCGTTGCCTCTGACTGTGGGAGACACCTACAAGTGTCACGGATCAGCTACCGCCCGCCTCAAGTTGGGCAGCCCCCGGCCAATTGGGTGCTGATCCGCCACAGCCTGCCTGCTTCAATGGGTGCTTGGAGCTAGGACAGAATCTTAATCGCAGGCAGTAAAACCAATGCACCAGGTGCTACTAAATAGAAAAAGAGAAACCTCAAGCTACGGCTTGCAACCTGGAACGTGAGAACCATGTGTCCAGAATTTTCCACTGACCTGACGAATATTGACGATGTGAGAAAATCGGCTGTGATTGATGCCGAACTCATTTGTCTTAACATTGATACTGCTGGTCTTCAGGAGCTCGATGAGGAAGGGTCACTCAGGAAAAACAAATACACCTTTTTTGGTTGTTGTTGAAAGGTAGAGGGCAGGAATCAACAAGACAACATGGAGTGGGCTTTGCAGAGAAGATTTCACTACTAGTAATGATTGAAATTCCAGCTGGCGGAAAAGAAAGATTATTATCCCTGCGCTTGGCAACCACTTGTGGTGTTACCACAATTATCACTGCATATGCACCGACACTCACTTCCTCTATGATGTGAAGGATTCATGAGGAGTTAGACTCTGTGATCAAAGCAGTACCAAAATCCGACAACATTTATATACTCGGTGATTTCAACGATCATGTGGGTAATGACTTTAGTTCATGGCCAGTGTGCCTTGGAAAATACAACATCTGTTGCATGAATGAAAATGGGCAAAGGCTGCTGGAGCATTGCACCAGTAATGACCTATGTATTACAAACCTCTTTTCTTAAACAAAAGAGCTGCATAAGGTCTCACGGAAACACCCAAAATCCGGCCATTGGCACCAGCTAGACTTCATCATCACACGGAGACAACATGTAAATCACACATCACCACACGGAGACAACATGTAAATCACACGTCATTAACTCGAAGTTACCTCAGTGCTGCTTGTGATACTAATCATTCTTTAGTATATTTCGTATACAAATATTTAGTTATAATTAAATTAATTAGTTAAAATTTAATATTTAGTATAAAAATAAAGTTGATTTGATTTGATTTAGTTGTTGCAAGGGTTAGACTGAGACTAATGAAAATCTACACGACTAAACACAAATCTAAGGATTCATCCAGAATTAATATTATCCACACACAAGATCCTGATAAGTGCTTTGAGTTCCAACAGCAACTTGAAGACTTGAACTGATACGTCAGAAAATTGTACAGCAAATGAAATGTGTGGTAAACTTAAGGAAAATCTTTATAAAACAGCGGTAAGGGTTCATGCCACTGTGGATCATAAGAGGCAGAGCTGGTTTGTGGCAAACAGCTAGACACTGCAGCCCTTGATTGATAGAAAGAAGATAGATCTCTTAAGAAACAAGGAAAGAACAACGCGAAACACTCTCAGTGAGCTGAAGCAAGCTAGAAAAGATATGCAAAACGTGGATAGGCAGTGTGCAAATGACTATTGAATCCGTTAATGCGAGTACATTCAAAATGCAAGTGATAAGGGAAACATCAGAAGCGTGTATGAAGGGATAAAGAAAGCCCGTGATCCAATGATCAAAAGAAGTGCACCACTCAAAACCTTGACTGGAGAAATCATAACTGATAAGAAACAGCAGATGGATAGATGGGTAGAGCACTATTTGGAGCTTTACTCAAGTGTGACCAAACTAGCGGATGATGCCCTCAACGCCATAGAGGCTCTACTAACTCTTGACCACCTGAACACACTTCCCACCATAACAGAAGTTAAGTGCTATTAATGAACTTGTATCTGGCAAGGCTCCATGTAAGGATGGATTCCAATAGAGGTTATAAGGAGTGGGCAAGACACACTCACTCTACAGATCCACCAGCTAATAGAGCTATGCTGGCGAGAAGGACAAGTCCCACAGGATTTCAAAGATTCCAGCATCATAACGCTGTACAAGAACAAGTAGAATCGGAGTGACAGTAACAACTATAGGGGTATCTCACTTCTGTGTATTGTTGGCACTATATGTAACATAGATTAGTGACTACGAGTAACATAGATTTAAGACTACGACTAACATAGATTGCTGACTACATGTAACATAGATTAGTGACTACATGTAACATAGATTAATGACTACATGTAACATAGATTAGTGACTACATGTAACATAGATTAGTGACTACGTGTAACATAGATTAGTGACTATATGTAACATAGATTACTGACTACGTGAAACATAGATTAGCGGCTACATGTAGCATAGATTAGTGACTACATTTAATACAGATTACCGACTACGTTTGACATTGCCCGCTGATTAGGTTTATCTTAGAATACTCACTACATATAACACGGATTGCTGACTACATTTGACATTGTCCACTGACTACATGTAACATAGATTACTGTCTACTTCTAACATAAATTACTGAGTACATCTAACATAAATAGCTGACTACATCTAACATATATCACTGACTAAATATAACATAAATTACTGAGTACATCTAACATAAATAGCTGACTACATCTAACAATATCACTGACTAAATATAACATAAATTACTGAGTACATCTAACATAAATAGCTGACTACATCTAACATATATCACTGACTAAATCTAACATAAATTACTGAGTACATCTAACATAAATAGCTGACTACATCTAAAATATATCACTGACTAAATATAACATAAATTACTGAGTACATCTAACATAAATAGCTGACTACATCTAACATATATCACTGACTAAATATAACATAAATTACTGAGTACATCTAACATAAATAGCTGACCACATCTAACATATATCACTGACTAAATATAACATAAATTACTGAGTACATCTAACATAAATAGCTGACCACATCTAACATATATCACTGACTAAATATAACATAAATACTGAGTACATCTAACATAAATAGCTGACCTACATCTAACATATATCACTGACTAAATATAACATAAATTACTGAGTACATCTAACATAAATAGCTGACCACATCTAACATATATCACTGACTAAATATAACATAAATTACTGAGTACATCTAACATAAATAGCTGACTACATCTAAACATATATCACTGATTAAATATAAACATCAAATTACTGAGTAACATCTAACATAAATAGCTGACCACATCTAACATATATCACTGACTAAATATAACATAAATTACTGAGTACATCTAACATAAATAGCTTACCACATCTAACATATATCACTGAATAAATCTAACATAAATTACTGAATACATCTAACATAAATAGCTGACCACATCTAACATATATCACTGACTAAATATAACATAAATTACTGAGTACATCTAACATAATAGCTGACCACATCTAACATATATCACTGACTAAATATAACTAAATTACTGAGTACATCTACATAAATAGCTGACCACATCTAACATATATCACTGACTAATATAACATAAATTACTGAATACATCTAACATAAATAGCTGACCACATCTAACATATATCACTGACTAAATCTAACATAAATTACTGAGTACATCTAACATAAATAGCTGACTACATCTAACATATATCACTGACTAAATCTAACATAAATTACTGAGTACATCTAACATAAATAGCTGACTACATCTAAACATATATCACTGACTAAATATAACATAAATTACTGATACATCTAACATAAATAGCTGACTTACATCTAACATATAATCACTGACTAAATATAACATAAATTACTGAATACATCTAACATAAATAGCTGACTACATCTAACATATATCAACTTGATTCAACTACTAAATATAATAATTACTGAGTACATCTAACATAAATAGCTGACCACATCTAACATATATCACTGACTAAATATAACATAAATTACTGAGTACATCTAACATAAATAGCTGACTACATCTAACATATATCACTGACTAAATATAACATAAATTACTGAGTACATCTAACATAAATAGCTGACTACATCTAACATATATCACTGACTAAATATAACATAAATTACTGAGTACATCTAACATAAATAGCTGACTACATCTAACATATATCACTGACTAAATATAACATAAATTACTGAATACATCTAACATAAATAGCTGACCACATCTAACATATATCACTGACTAAATATAACATAAATTACTGAGTACATCTAACATAAATAGCTGACCACATCTAACATATATCACTGACTAAATATAACATAAATTACGAGTACAGTCTAACATAAATAGTGACCACATCTAACATATATCATGACTAAATATACATAAATTACTGAGTACATCTAACATAAATAGCTGACCACATCTAACATTATATACTGAATAAATATAACATAAATACTGAGTACATCTAACATAAATAGCTGACCACATATAACATATATCACTGACTAAATATAACATAAATTACTGAATACATCTAACATAAATAGCTGACCACATCTAACATATATCACTGACTAAATATACATAAATTACTGAGTACATCTAACATAAAATAGCCTGACCACATCTAACCATATCACTGACTAAATATAACATAAATTACTGAGTACATCTAACATAAATAGCTGACCACATCTAACATATATCACTGACTAAATATAACATAAATTACTGAGTACATCTAACATAAATAGCTGACAACATCTAACATATATCACTGACTAAATATAACATAAATTACTGAGTACATCTAACATAATAGCTGACCACATCTAACATATATCACTGACTAAATCTAACATAAATTACTGAGTACATCTAACATAAATAGCTGACTACATCTAACAATATCACTGACTAAATATAACATAAATTACTGAGTACATCTAACATAAATAGCGGACCACATCTAACCTATATCACTGACTTAAATATAACATAAATTACTGAGTACATCTAACATAAATAGCTGACTACATCTAACATATATGCATCTGACTTAAATATAACATAAATTACTGAGGACATCTAACATAATAGCTGACCACATCGAACATATATCACTGACTAAATAGAACATGAAATTACTGAGTACATCTAACATAAATAGCTGACTACATCTAACATATATCACTGACTAAATATAACATAAATTACTGAGTACATCTAACATAAATAGCTGACTACATCTAACATATATCACTGACTAAATCTAACATAAATTACTGAGTACATCTAAACATAAATAGCTGACTACATCTAACATATATCACTGACTAACTATAACATAAATACTGAGTACATCTAACATAAATAGCTGACTACATCTAACATATATCACTGACTAATCTAACAAAATTACTGAATACATCTAACATAATAAATGACTGCATCTAACATAGATTACTGACTACATCAAAATAGTTACTGACTACTTTAACATAGATTATTGATAAATCTAACATAGATTATGATACATCTAACATAGATTACTGACTACATCTAAATAGATACTGACTACATCTAACATAGATCACTGACTACATCTAACATAGATTACTGACTACATCTAACATAGATCACTGACTACATCTAACATAGATTACTGACTACATCTAACATAGATTACTGACTACATCTAACATAGATTACTGACTACATCTAACATAGATTACTGACTACATCTAACATAGATTACTGACTACATCTAACATAGATTACTGACTACATCTAACATAGATACTGACTACATCTAAATAGATTACTGACTACATCTAACATAGATTACTGACTACATCTAACATAGATTACTGACTACATCTAACATAGATTACTGACTACATCTAACATAGTTTACTGACTACATCTAACATAGATTACTGACTACATCTAACATAGATTACTGACATCTACTAACATAAATTACTAACTACATCTAACATAAATTACTGACTACATCTAACATAGATTACTGACATCTACTAACATAAATTACTAACTACATTTAACATAAATTACTGACTACATCTAACATAAATTACTGACACATCATTATCAAGTGCCCTGGCGTAGGCGTTCATGTCTCTCCACATAACTCGATTTTTGCTGCTCCGGATCAAATCTGCTGCTGATATTCCTCCATGTCACTGCCTCAATCCATCCAGCATCATTTCTCTTGGTCGACCGGTGCCTCTTTTCCCCTAGATCTTTCCAGTTGTCACGATGTTCTTCAATGCCTCTTTTCTCATCACGTGACCAAAGAAAGCTGTTTATTTTTTTCGTAATGTATATAATATTCTAGTTTCATTATCCTCTTTCAGGCAATCGTCGTTAGTTACTCTGGTAATTCATGGAATTCGCAAAATTCGTGTCAGGAAGCACATCTCTCTTGCTTCCAAGTGCTTCCTAATGTTTTCCTTTACATTCCAAGATTCAGTGCTCTGTAAAAGTACTGGAGAGTTTTGGCCATCACAGACTATAAATTTAAGAAGAGAAAATCCCAACTGCACCTCCCAAAGGCTGAGATGAGAAACAGCACTGTGTGGCTAACGCAGCCCTGGGGCCCGAGTATCCACCGGGATAAGTGAAAAACTCTGCAGCTGAGCATGGGTAGGGCAATCAGTTGTCCTGACAGCCGGAAATGGCCGTCAAAGGCAGAGGTAAAAGTCCCCCATGTCTCATCTCATCTCATCTCATCATGTTCCTCTTGTACCTTGCGGTGTGAGGTGAAGTATAAACTTCGTGAGAGTGCCCGATTATGGTCGGCCTCTTCCTCTGTTTCCATCTGGTTTGTACATCATTGCTTGTTGTTGTATGCTGTTGACTGGTAACCTACTTGCATGGCCAAACCTTTTGACTTGCTGCTTTCTAATAAAATCTAGTGCTGCTTTAACCCCCACTTTAGTCCTGATTTCTTCATTTCTGATCTTCTTGATACGTTGAGTATTTTTCTCAGGAACCTCATTTCTGTTGTGATTTTTCTTTTCTCTTTTTCTGTCATTGTCCAGGTTTGGCATTGGTAGCATAGAGTTGGTAGGAAGATTGTGTTGTAAAGTGCTTTCTTAGTAGTTATTGATACATGTTTGTTCTTTAGTATTGGTGCCATTTGTCCAATGAGTTGATTTGCCTTATTGCACCTATTTTCAATCTCGTCTTCTGATCTGCCATTTGATGATATTATACTTCCTAGGTACTTTAAACACTTTACTTGTTTCAAGGGATGTTCGTTTAGGTGAATCGTTGTTGTTTTTTCTTCTTTAGTTATTATAGTCATTACCTCTTTTTTGCTTGTGCTAATTTTCACGTTATGTTCCCTTCACATTTCGTTTAGACTATTCATGAAGTCTTGTAATTTAGCTTCTGATTTTGCTATTAGTGCTTGGTCGTCCGCAAACAGGAGTTCTCTAATGGTTAGATATGCAGATGGTTCTTCTTCTGTGTTCTCGTCATGCGGTATTCTTGCGGTCTCTGTTTGGCTGGTTTCTTTACATATGTTGTCTATATATGTTATAAACAAGAGTCCCCCATGGGCTGTGGAAATCAAAAGGGAAACGACCACATTATCTTCCCACGATTTCATGAATAGTCACATATCAGAAGCGGTGAATGAAGTTAATGAATTTTGTCTGGACCATGGGCATCCCCCTTCAGTACTTTT